>JAJAGP010000831.1:0-283871 GCA_025084515.1 Ancistrus triradiatus | reverse complement strand
ATTCGGCAAGCTTGGTCCCGGGTCTAATCTGAGGTGATATGTGATGCCCATGGGGCCATTGCAGAGTGGCAACCACACTCGCATTTTCTTCAGGAAATGCACCTCTCTAGTTATTATTATTATTATTATTATTATTATTATTATTATTTTGAATTTAATTATTATGATTATTGTAATTATTTTTGTTATTATTCTTCTTCTTATTATTATTATTATTACCATTATTATAATTATTGTCATTATTATCATTATTCATCATCATATTATCATTATTTTAATTATTCTTCTTATTATTGTTACTGTTATTATTATTATTATGACTATTATTAGTATTATTATTTTTATTATTTAGTATTCTTATTATAATTATCATTATTCTAATTATTATAATTGTTTTTTTTTTTTTATTTATTTTTATTTTATTTTATTATTGCTTTATCTTGGTGATGGTCCAACCAGATCCAGAGCCTTTTTCTGAAAATGCTTATACTATATACTTGCAGTCTTTTTAAAAACATTTTGGCACCCCTGCTCAGATTACCTGTGCGTTGCCATAGTGTAATGCGTACATTCTAAAACATGCTGTAAACATATTTATTTATTCATTTATTTTGTTCAGATGAACAAAACCAAAGTAATAATAATAAATGAATAAATAAATATGGCGTGTGCAAACGTTTGGCCTTTCCACGTAATTCAGTTGTTTTTTCTGTAAAATCTCAGAACATATTTGTCTTGTTAATGGTGCTAAACATTTGTAGTGTTTATTTTTGAACAATGTGGGCATAAGGTTGGATCTCCCAAAAGAGGGCATCACTCGCCCCTTAATTCGCACCACATTCCAGTGCCACATGCTTACAGCCAGTACCCTGCATTTGAAACTCAGCACTCAGAAAAACTCAACCCCGACCCAAGACGCTTGGACCGTGCCATGGCTGTGTGATGGCCTCTCCACCTGTGTGCATAAACAAGGTGTTGAGTTGAATTTAATCAGTATTCATGCTCTGGATGTTTAAGCTTCTGGAGAAAGTCAAGTCCCTTCCTTGATGAATTGAACAAATATTTACTGAGCGGCAGGAGCACAGAACGAAAAGAAAAACAAAACATCCATCCGTCTCATAATAGTCACCAGCAGCCTGACGTTTAATGACGTCAATCAAAATGTTATTAACGAGAACGCTAAAGGTCGCCTATTTATATTAAAGGTGTGTACGAGCAGTTTTATTGTGACTTTTGAGTGTGGATTGTGGATTGCTTCATAGGCAGAAATAACTGAAGCAGGCTGTGTTGTTTCTTGTTTTTCAGGTGGTTTGTTTTTTAAACCTACGATTTATAGGTTTGTTATTTGCAACATTTCTTATTATATGTGCAAATAAGAAAAACATCCTAGGGTTTAGAACCATTGCTCCCAGTCTGTCAACTGGGCCAAATGTCTTCTAGTGTGTCGTACGATCTCTTACCAAGTGGTACACTACCCAAAAGTAGTCTCTGAGAGTCTTTTTATAGGGCAGCGCTATAGGGAAGCACTCTGTTGTGGTAAGACCCAGCCTCTATTCCGCCCACCCCTGTAATCATTTACATATCTGATGAAACTGCATACCGAGTTTTGCCGAAGTGCCACATTTCTGTTTCTATTTTTTTTTTATTAATATAAATACATCAATATATACAGTAAAGTATGGTGCAAAAGTCTTAGGACACCATTAGATTAGATTTGTTGTTTTAGCAGAGGTGTAATGGCAGTGTATAATTATTTCTCAGACCGGAATAGGCAGGAAATTTGTATGCGGTATTAAAACAAGCTTCTGTAGGCCACAGCTCGACCCTTCTACAGTCTGACGAAGCTCGATCAGGAATGCTTTTTGGAAGGGTAGCAGCCAAGACGCCCCTTTTCGAAAAGGGAATCAGGAGAAAAGGCGAAGACATGCTAAAGAATGCAGATCAGTGGAAAAGTGAGGAATCCTGAAAAGTTTGATATGTTATAGATGGTCATTATAGTATGGCTAAAGCAAGTCCAAAGGTGGCCCTCAGATTTGTTATCACTATTAATGTTTCAAAACGTGAAACCAGTGAAACCAGAGGTGGCCGAAGTTTTACCCTTTACTCGATTGTAATTCAATATTTTGCATCTTCAAATACAAAATAAAGCTTCTGATCCAAGCTGTGACTCATCAAACAAAAGAACAAATATACTATTTCTTTTGAACAGTCAAACTATATGATATTAAAAAGCACCCTAGAGACTCAAACTGCCTAAATAAAAAAGAAAAATAAATAGATTCATAAAAGCTAAACTAACAAGCCTGTTTCAAAAATACGGTGAATAGAAAGTACAGATTTTACTTTTGAAATGTAGTAGGTTTTTGTGCAAAGGTTTAGGCAGTTCGATTTGGTAAAGTTTGGTTAAAAGTTGCTTAAACTTTTGTATAATTGTGTGTACCAATTTATCAGATTTATATTTTAATCTGTTGCTTTCTTTCTGTACTCTTTCTTTTTTCCTGTATCTGTAATGAATACGTTTAAGGACCAATCTACAGTCGATAATTCTAGGAGTCTTGTCCAAACCCACCCCCCAACACACACACACACACGCACACACACACACTTAAACATTCGCAGACAGTGTCAGCTAGCCTCGGGCTGTTGGCTTGATAAGCCTGAGTCACCTCATTCGTCCCTTCAGGCCGTTCAGCACACTCCTGACTGCCAAGTGTGTTATGCTTAAAAAAGCTCGCTGCAGAGCCGCAGCATCATTCAGCACCTGCACAGGTGAGACACAGCACACCTCACACACCTGCACATCGACCAGGACAGCCTACCTACCTGCAAGAGCCTTCATCGACCTCAAGCTCCATCCACAGAGGATCCTCATCCTCCTACGTAAGTGTCAGCTCGTTTGAATCCTTTAAAACTTGAAATGATGAGATTTTAGGAAGGAATATCAGAAAATGGGCCACTTTGCTGACTCGGGTGTTTGGAGAAGAGGGAGCTTTGTGTTTATGCACATACCGAAAAGTCCTAAAACCTCAGCAAGATGTTAGTGGATCAGCCGGAAAGGTGCAGTTTTAATATGTTTTAAAAATGCACGCTTTACAGTTTCATAAAAGCTCCTTCCTGTCTTGTATTTTGAAACACAACTTTTATCCAGCGGTGCCAAAACTTCTGCTTTAACATTCATGATTTGATGTAGCTTCACCATCCAGAAAATAAACTGATTTTTAATTGAATTTTAGTTTGTTTTATGTTACGTCAACATTGCAAAGTTGATTTCTTACACAAGCTTAAGCAAAAAAGTCGTCTTAAGAACAAGGCCCTCGTTCTGCAACGTTTCATATTTTACGTCATGCCAAAGTATTTTCTTATGTTTAATACTTTAGGAGCCCTACTCTGCCTTAATCTGACACTGTGCTTCGAGATTGAGCCTAAAATTTATTTTAATGTTCATCATAAAAAAGACCGAACACCTAAAGGCGCTTTTTTCCCTTTAAACGATCATATTTCAGTATTTCTCATTTGTTAATTAGAAAATAAAACTTCTGAACCAAGCTGTAATCAATCAAATGAAAGCACAAATGTTTTTGAATAACATTTCTTTTGAAGAATCAAAATCTGTAATATTAAAAAGCACCCATTCATTCACAAAAACACTTTCATTTACTTTCAAAATTAGCCCAAACCTCGCATGCAGTGCTACAGAAATAATTCATAAAACACTCTTTAAAACTCATTAATATAGAACCATTGTTCATGAACAGGGGTCTTTTTGGGGGTGGGGGGGGGCAATCATCACACGGGGGTGCACGAGACTTTGTCTGTTCTAAGGTGCTCTGAGATTGTCAAAATACGATTTGCTATTGCATTGATGTTAAATAAAATTCAAACACACTTAATGGAAAAAATCTGCATATAAGATTACTTAAAAAGTCACGTAATGAGCTTATGTTTGATTTTTAGCTAAAAAGTCATAAAAGGAACCCAAGAGAGTGATAATTTAAGTTAATTTCTTATCAATAAAGACTGTGTAGATACTCATGGGGGGGCTCCAAGGAAAAACGTTGGGAACCAGTGCCGAAGAGATAAAAATGGTCCACAATGAGCCGGCGTATTAAATGAAGATGTCTCAGTGCACCTCTCGTACGTTCACGTGGGTCTGTTCTGGCTCAGGTGTTATGGTATCTGACCCGAAGGTTGAGGGTTCGAGTCCCAGCACTGCCAAGTGTAGATTCACATGTACAGATACAAATCCAACAGCTCAGAGTTAAGGGCATTTGCTTAGAGTTAAATTGCTCTGGGACCCAACAGTGGCAGGTTTGGCAGAGCCGGGCCTCCTCCATTGACTTCTGGTCAATAGCTGTCGCTGTTGGACCCTCGAGCACAGCCTTTAACCCTTAGTGGCTTGGACTGTACTCTGTGTAATTGAAGTCGGCGTTTGGCGTTTTGTTAACGCAGCCTGTGCCTGAACTTAAATATGATACCATTTTGCGTACATTCGCATCGTTGGTTAAAAGGATCCGGGTTCGAATCCCGGTGCAGCGACAAGTCCAGCAGCAGTTTATAATGTCAGGATGTTTAAAGGCTTAAAAGTTTAAAAGTCTTAGGAAACAGCACTACGGGAAAATCAGTTACTTTAGATGTTGAGAATATTTTTATTAAAAATGTTTTTTTGTTTATTTGTTTTTTGTGAGTTCTATTATTCCCCACTTATTCCATACCCGGCACCTGCAAGGCAGCACCAGAGCTCAGATCGTGCATTTGAACCTCGACCTTTCAATTAAAATAGGTCACTGATATTGTATATGCACTAACTGACCATTTTAGTGACTGATACACACTTCTTAACTTTAATCCAGACACAACTAAAGTTTTGACACCGTTCCAGATGGTTTTCTTGCAATTTCTAGGAAGTTTCGTTTACGGCGTGTTAAGGGTTCATCGCATTTAAAAAAGTCCATAGATAAATCATTATTAGTGCCAAACCTCTTTCAAAAGCTAGAGTCAGTTTTATTCTTTCAATCGTTTACACAAGGCTTTTAATCCTTAGAGGAAGAAACGCTCCAAGCGTGCTCAAGCAAAACATCGTCACAGCACGTCTTTCAGCCAGACCTTTTAAAAAGCTTTGTAAACTAAAATATCTGTCAGTCCAGAAAAGATTCGTTGGATTGTTTTCTTATGCAGTGCTGACTGACTGCAGTCCTTTTTATATTCAGGATCACATTTCTTATCAGGATCTTTTTAAGTTCAGTCACTCGGACATGACTTTTTTTTTCTCCGGAAGATTTTAATCTACCGAGGTGGCCCACGATCGTAACCACGATAAGAACATCAGAAAAAGTTGGACGGCGAACCGAAAACTCATGCATGGAAAACCAGTTCCAGCAGCTCTGAGTCTGTTTGTGTTGCAGCCGAGCAAAAAAATCCTGCACTTTTTTCTAATGGAAGAAAACTTCCTCATCATCATAAACTGGAGCAAAGCCCAAAAGGAAAAAACACCCAAAGTGCACCTGCAGGTGCTTGAGGGCTTTTCTTGGGCTGGAAGAGCGCCTCACGCAGGCCCCGTGAGAGTGATTGACAGGCCTACACCTGTGAAAGGTCAGGAGTTACATCCTAATCCTGAGTACTGTATCCCTAGTGTTCTTATTCCCAACGATAAACAGTGCAAACGATAAGAAAAATGATGCTCCACGTCAAACAGTCACGCCTTTATCGGCAAACTCGCCCACAAGTTTCTTATTGTTCTCATTATTCTTTCGTACGTCAGCGTAACAAAGCGGCCGCTAAGCTTCTGCGTCTGACGGCAAACAAACCGCGAGCACGAGTCCGTTACGGCGGAGAGAGAGAAGCTTCGGACGTGTTGAACTAACAGATCATACGGACAAACTGACAGGAAGAGGAAACGCTGATTTACGTGATCCCGCCTCTGGCGAGCTGAAGTTTGTCTGTTGTTGTTTGTCTGAAATGATTTAGTTATTATATTTAGAAGTTATTCTAAAGGAAGATAATGGAATTAATCGCATAAAAGACACGATATCCGAAAAAGATTTCAGTGGCAGTAAGTGATAGTGTTAATTTCGTTAACCAAAACTAGGACAACCTTTTTTTCATGATGAAAACAAGGCGGGAGCTAAATAAAAGAAATTTGAAAACGAGAGCTACCATGAAATGTATTACGCAAAACTAAATGATAATGAGAGAGAATGATTAATGGAAAAAAGAAAGAAAAAAGGAGCAACTTCAGCTTCAAACTTTAAACCTTTAAAAATGCATGACTAAAATTTTAATATTTTTTAAAATTGAATTTACTAAATCTAGACTAAGTTTTCGGTTTTATCAGAGAAAAACAAAAACAAAACTAACAATAATTAAATGACTAAAATACGCCTAGGACTAAAACTAAACCACAATCAGCTGGTGAAGCTATGGCTCTCAGGTGGCACACTGGCAACGCCAAATTCGGGCCAGAGCCCAAGCAGTGCCTTCTTACCAAAACTGAGGACTGAGGCTGAGGAGAGGCCCGATGGGAGGGTTGGGATCATCCCTCGGCTCTGCAACAGCCAAAATGGTATTCAGCTAGGGGGAATACCCTCTGGGCACCCTCTCCCTGCCACCCTGACAGGACAAAGCAGGGTTCGAACAGTAGTGACTCAGTGCCAACGCTGTTGTGGCATCTATAACATTTTTAACGTCTTGCAGTTCTATAAAATCTAGGCTGCCCAAGGAGCCGGGTTTCTTTTTGAGTCTTGGTCCTCTTGAAATTTAAGGACAGAAACAGGGTAAGTATCCAAAGAGTCACCGCGGGCACCATGCCCATGCCCAGTAATGATTAGACTATAAGTCTTGCTCGTACAAAACCATAACAGATGAAGCTCCTGCTGTCTTAATAACAGTCATTACAGACAAACGCCCACAACCCAGCCCGGGTGGCACAACGGTCCAGTGCCCTGACCCACCCTGTGTATTCCGGGTACAGCTCCATCAAATCCTGATCAGTAAAAGTGGGGGTAAAGGTGAAAAAACACAGCAATTAATAACGTACAACCGAAGGCGAGTATGAGTGATTCATTGGGTAAAGCTGATCCTGTTGGCAGAGCTGTGGGTTGGCATTAAATAACTAATAACACAACTGTGGAAAAAAGTTATCAGAGAACTCGGGCATTGCACTTACTTTGCAGCTACACCTGCCAAAAAATTATGTTTTTGTTGTTGAGGTATCAAAAGATTTTTCAGGTAATAGTTACAGCTACAGTTTAATCTGTTGGTGCCCATAGGGTGACGGGCACATCTTCCTCATGCACGTCTCTTTCTGTTAATTTCTAGAACTGAAAATCATGGCAAGCTTGGACAAGCATCAGGTCTACGTGGATTTCCAGGCGTTCGCACACAGCGACGTGACGCCGTACGGCACCGACGAGCTCTCCAAACCGCTCTCCGGATTTCCCGGCGTGCCCGACTACCTGGCCCACTTCGACATGCCGCTGTTTGAGGACGCGGCCTGGATCGTGAGGAAGTCCGACATCTCCACAACCTTCAACAGGGACGATGAGGCGCTGAAGTGCGAGGAGCCGGAGCAGGCCTCCGTGATTGACAGCACCGGGCAGCACAGGGGTCTTTGCACGGGCGGGAACGGGTTGGTGGACGTGGAGGACAGGTGCCTGGAGCAGGTGCAGAGTCTGGTTTTGGAAGAAGTGCTGAAGGACATCGAGATGGCGTGCAAACTGCTCAACATCACGCCAGGTGAGATCTTATGTACTGTAAAAAGTATTTAGTCAGCCACTAAAGTTCTCCTACTCAGAAAGGTGAGAGAGGTCTGTTATTTTCATTATAGCTACACTTCAACTATGAGAGACAAAATGAGAAAAATAAATCCAGGAAATCACATTGTAGGATTTTTAAAGAATTTAATCGTAAATCATGGTGGAAAATAAGTATTTGGTCACCCACAAACAAGCATTATTTCTGGCTCTCACAGACCTGTACCTTCTTCTTGTAAGAAGCTCTTCTGTCCTCCCACTCGTTACCTGTATAAAATGACACCTTTCCACAGCCTCAAACAGTCAGGACTCCAAACTCATGCCATGGTTCAGACCAAAAGAGCTGTTGAAGGACACCAGAAAGAAAATTTGTAGAACCTGCAGCAGCTGGGAAGAGTGAATCTACAATAGGCAAGCAGGTTGGTGTGGAAAAATCAACTGTGGGGTCGCAACTGTAAGAAAAATGGAAAGACATACAGACCATTGATGATCTCCCTCGATCTTGTGCTCCACGCAAGATCTCATCCTGTGGGGTCAAAATGATCATGAGAACAGTGAGCAAAAATCCCAGAACTACACGGAGGGACCTGATGAATGACCTGCAGAGAGCTGGGACCAAAGTAACAAAGGCTACCATCAGTAACACACTACGCCGAGAGGGACTCGGATCCTGCAGTGCCAGGCGTGTCCCTCTGCTTAAGCCAGTACATGTCCAGGCCCGTCTGAAGTTTGCCAGAGAGCATATGGATGATCCAGAAGAAGATTGGGAGAATATCATGTGGTCAGATGAAACCAAAATAGAACTTTTTGGTAAAACCATCATGTTTGGAGGAAGAAGAATGCTGAGTTGCATCCCAAAAACACGATACCTACTGTGAAGCATGGGGGTGGAAACATCATGCTTTGGGGCTGTTTTTCTGATCCATGTTAAGGGAAGAATGAACGGGGCCATGTATGGTGAGATTTTAAGCCAAAACCTCCTTCCATCAGTGAGAGCATTGAAGATGGAACGTGGCTGGGGCTTCCAGCATGACAATGATCCCAAACACACCGCTCGGGCAACAAAGGAGTGGCTCCATGAAAAGCATTTCAAGGTCCTGCAGTGGCCTAGCCAGTCTCCAGACCTCAGACCCATATAACATGTGTGGAGGGAGTCGAAAGTCCGTGTTGCACCTAAACATCACTGCTCTAGAGGAGATCTGCATGGAGGAATGGGCCAAAGTACCAGCTACAGTGTGTGCCAACCTGGTGAAGACTTACAGGAAACGTTTGCCCTCTGTCATTGCCAACAAAGGTCATGTTACAAAGGATTGAGTTGAACCAAATTTCTTGACCAAATACTTATTTTCCACCATGATTTACAGTGTGATTTCCTGGATTTTTTTTCTCATTTTGTCTCTCATAGTTGAAGTGTAGCTATGATGAAAATAACAGACCTCTCTCATCTTTCTGAGTAGGAGAACTTGCACAATCAGTGGCTGACTAAATACTTTTTTGCCCCACTGTAACTAGCTAAGAAGATTCTTATGAATTCTGGAATTAAAAGAACGAAATGATCAAAACGTCGTGCCTAGGGCAACAGTGGCAAGGAAATTCCTTAAATGTTATAAGGAAGAAGCCTTGTTAGGACCACGCCTCAAACTAAAACCCGCCCTGCTTACAGCCTGGATGATAAATGTAAGAATGAAGTTACCTAATTAATACGTCTATTATAATAGTTCAAATCAACAATACAAATTAAAATAGGGAATATATTTAAAGAAAATAAATCAAATACAAATAATGTATAGACTATCATACATTAAAGACAATAAAATATTATGATGACAATAATAATGATGACAATTTTATAGATTTAGGATTTTCTAATTTCAGATTTTTTGGGAAAAACAATTTTAAAAATCAATATAAATAATACACAATAAATAAGATACAATAGAAAATGAACAGAACATTATAATAAATAAAAATAATCTGAAATAAATAAAAAATATTAAAGAAATTAAAGAAATTATTAAAAAATAAATTAATAGCTGTTCAAGTGGAAATTGAGAAAGTCTGGTTGCACTGGTCCAATGAAATTAAGGAATTAAAGCTTAGGACTTTTGCATAATTTCCTGGAAAATTAAAAATGTAAGTGCATTTTAGTTCAGTTTTGTGCTTTTAAAACATTACACTTTGATTGGGGTTCCGTATCAAAAACAATAGAAACTGAAAGCTGCACTGCTGTATTTCTTGTTTTAGGGTTTTATTATGTTTCAGCACTTTTTAGGAGCTTTTGTGTTCACATCTGCACAGTCGTGTTTTTCTAATCGCTAGTTTAGAGTGGGTATAAGTGAGAGGATGGACCTTCAGCTGAAGATTATTTATCAATAAAGCTAGCAGTTTGCTAATGAGCCTGTCTTTAGAGTTGCAACTGATTAAACAGTTACACAACAGAACAAAGAAATAAACAAAATGCAAGAGTCCTTGCATTTGTGTCCTTTGGGCAAAACAGACGGTCAGGCTTTTACACCCTGTGCAAACAACATTCATTGGCTCGTTTGCATAACACCAGACTTTCTCCATGAAAACTGCTACAGCCGATCAACATCAGCTCTTAAAGCAGGCCCTGCAGCCAGACGGTGCACAAACTCACCCTAGACTAACATATTACTAATAACGACTGGGTAATAGTAACTAAGAACAATAATAAAGATATCCTTTGTTGGGTGGATTTCTCTATATCTATAGCCCTCTGTTTTCTTTTAGCTGTTTTGAAAAGAATTGAAAATATTTATTATATAATACTGGTACTCAAGTTCTGGTCTCTGGCTGTAGGTGAGTCAGATTTATGTATTAAGCACATTACAAACATCTCATGCTGACCAATGTGCTAAAATGAAAGAAAATAAACAGAATAAAGAGGAACAGAAGAAACATTTTCCCAAAGTGAGAGGTTTAAGACACAGCAAAATGTGGAGTAATGATAAAAATCAATAAAACATAGAAATAATAAAAAATAAAGAAGAAATAATTAAAAATAAATTAAAAACTAATAAAATAAATAAAAAATAAAATTAAAACGAATATAAAATACATTTAAAAATATTTAAAAAGAAATGAATAAATACATAAAAAAAATAGAAAATAAATTTAGCAATACATGAAGTAAGCAAAATAAATAAAAAAATTATAAAAATAAAATAACAAATAAGCAACTATTGGCCATAGCTGTCCTTGTGTGTGCAGTGATTGTTCAGGGAAAGCAAACGGCCAGGAAGAAAAAGACGGGACACAGCAGAATGTGGAGAAATAAAATAAAATAAAATAACATTAAAAATAATACTAAATACAGAAAAATACTATAAATAAAGAAGAAATTAAATAATATAACAAATAAAAATTGAATTGAAGTAATAAGAAAATATATAAAATGAATTTCAAAAACATGCAAAATAAATAAAATAAGTATAAAATAAGTAACAATTAAAATTAATAAAAATTAAATAAATAAAAATTAATTTTAGAAAATAAAAATAATAAAGATTAATGGGCAGACACATGAAATGACCTCCTCTTGACCTCCCTATTGTCTAGTGGATGGTTTAAAGTATAACAAAGGTTCTTCTCTCATATCGATGCTGACTTTCCTCCGTTATCTCCTCAGACCCTGCCGGATGGAGTTCAGGACAAGTCCAGAAGTGGTTGCTTTGGACTGAGCACCTGTACCGCCTCCCGCAGGTCGGGAAGGCTTTCCAGGACCTGAGCGGCAGCGACTTGTGTGTGATGAGTGAGGAGGAGTTCAGGCAGAGGTCGTTACAATGTGGAGACGTTCTGTTTGCTCACCTGGACATCTGGAAGTCAGGTAAAGGCACCCGGAAGTCATTTTAATCCACCCAGGTCCACGGTTTGTGTTTTGGTGTCTGTTTTGCTTTAATGTCATGTCATTTTTGTTTGTTTTTTAGCTGCCTGGATGAAAGGCCGATGTTTTCCTGACACCAACAGCTTCCTCGGTAAGGTTCTGCTCAGTCGAATTATTGGTTTGTTAGGTCTTACATAGGTATCACAGATTTTTAATACTATTTAGTCTAAAATGGTCCAAAACTGAGATCCACTGGAGATGTAGACGTTTCCTTCTATGTTGGTCCAGGATCTAATCAGCTGTGTGCCGAGGCCGATTCGTTCTGCAGCGGGCAGCCCATCCACCTGTGGCAATTCCTCCGAGAGCTTCTCCTCAAACCTCACAATTACGGACGCTCCATCCGCTGGCTCAACAAAGAGAAAGGTGAGATCTAACTTCATGTTTTTCCTGATCAGCTTTATTTCATTTGTTAATAACCATCCATTCCTGCATTTCAGGCCTGCAACACATTCCAAAAGAAGCTGGGCTATTTAGGGCTAGTAATGAGTAAAAAAAACTAAATAATGATGTGATTTCAAACAGGTGATTCTAATCCTGATTTGGTCCAAAAGCAGCTTCCAGGAAAGGCTGAGTCTTTGAGGAGCAAAGATGATCAGAGGATCTCCAGTTTATCACCAAATGTGTGAGAAAATGATTGAAATGTTTAAAAACAATGCTCCTCAGAGAAAGGCCGGAAGGGATTTACATATTTCTCCCTCTACAGAGCATAATATCATTAAACCATTCAGAATCTGGAGGAATTTCCTAAAAACTGAAGAGGGGTGATCTCCGCTCCCTCAGACGGCACTGCATCAAGAACCGTCATTCATCAATAGCTGATAGAACCACATGGACAAGGGATTCCTTTATCAAACCTTTATCAAGCTCTACAACACAGAGTTACATTCACAGATACCACTTAAAACGTTACTGTGCTAAAAAGAAGCCTTATGTTATAACCATGTCCAGAAGGGGCGTCGGCTTCTCTGGGCTCGGAGGATCTGGGATGGACCATCATACAGTGGGGACGGGGACTGTGCTCAGACCCATCAGTATCACAGATCTGTTGTGGAAGAAATGGACACCAGACTGTTATGAAGAACAAGTCCAGAAGCCAGGCTCTGCCATGGTATGGGGTCAGGTCAGGGGCCTTCGGTGAAGGTCATTTAAAGTTCTGCAGAAAAGTCCCCTGAGATTTTAGAGAGACATGAGCTACCTTCAAGACGACATCTTTTCCAAGGACATCCATGCACTTTTCCAAAGAGTTAGGACTGAAATATATAAATCCCTTCCAGTCTTTCTTTGAGGAACATTGTTATACTCTAAAGATTTCAATCATTTTCTTGATAACCTGGAGATCTTCTGATCGTCTTTACTCCTCAAAGACTCGGGCTTTCTTTTGTGGGTACAGCTTTTTATAATCACCTGTTTGAAATCATGTCATTTTTTTAGTTTTTTATCTCATTACTAGCCCTAAATTCCTCCCCAACCCAAATGTTTTGGAATGTGTTGCAGGCCTGAAATGCAGGAATGGATGTTTATTAACAGAAAAAATACGTCAGACTGGACAGTAGCTTCATTATTCAGTAGCCTTGAGCCTCTCTTCTTTTTTTTTTATCTGCAGGTATTTTCAAAATCGAGGACTCGGCTCACGTGGCTAAGCTGTGGGGGATCAGGAAGAACCGTCCGGCCATGAACTATGACAAGCTGAGCCGTTCGATCCGGCAGTACTACAAGAAGGGCATCATAAAGAAGCCGGACGTCTCGCAGCGCCTGGTTTATCAGTTTGTCCATCCGGTCTGAGGAGACGTGGAACCGATTCAGGTCCTGATGGAGATGGACGTTGATCAGAAGGACTAAAAAAAAACGAAGGTCAGAAAGGAGATCTGAAGCTTCGAGAGCACTAGGACATGAGTGTCAGGAATAGAACGAGGAACAGCACTGCTGTCTGTCCGATAGCAAAACCTGCCTTAGCTGAAGGAGCTGAAGACGTACGTGGGGTTATGTACAGCCTACACGACTGAGGGTTGCTTGCATCGCTCTGCACTGGGTTAAAATAATGCAAAAAAGGTTAACGCAACCTCTGCAGGAACTTAACCGAACATTTCTGAACATTCATTTTAAGGAGTAACGTCGTTCCTGCGCAGGTTGTGTAACTTCTCCTTACGACGCTGGATGGGGGTACAGCTACAAAACACAGCTTTTAAAAACCGAGGGAAGCCCTGGGCTCTGTTTGCTAAGTGCAGAGGTGTGTGTGTGTGTGTGTGTGTGTGTGTGTGTGTGTGTGTGTGTGTGTGTGTGTGTGTATATCTATATCTTTAATCTTGTCATGAACTGTAAGGTGTAACCAATATCCCTCGCTGACATAAGGATGTTTAGCAACATGCAAATATCTGAGCCTTCTGGCATTTTCCTTCCTTTTCTTCATTCACAGAGTCAAAAGTTTTGGAGCGGCGACTCGAGGTGACGTGTTTACACAAGCAGGAGGAAACCATAAACATGACACACGTTCTTCCACGTCTTAATCATTTACTGTGTTCATAAGCCTAACAAAAACACGAGTGGGTTTTCTGGGAAAGTGGCATAGATCAGCTCGATCAGTTCGAACCAGTCCTGTGCCTGTGGCATCGACGTGGCATATCTTCTGTTTGTTGTACCACGATGGCGCCGTGTGTGAACATCCCAATAGAACAGCAGGTTCTATGCGACGTTCAAAGTCACTTAAATCGTCCTCATCTCGTTTTGATGTAGCAGCTCGTCTCCATCACATCTAAACGCCTCGAGGCGCTGCCATGTGATTGGCCGACTACATATTTACGTTACGCCTGACCTTTTTTCGGTGGTCATTTCATAACTGCATGAATGAATCAGCGTTCTTATAAAGCACTAGTATTTCATTTTATATATTGTACTTAGAGTTTCACGTCTTCCTACGTCTTTTGTCATATATTTATATTCCTGTTCGTTTCTAGAAGAAGCTCCTGTAGGCTTCAATAAAAACGTCGAGTGGAAAAAAACAATCAGTTCGTCCGTTCCGTTCTTGTTTAGTGTTTGTTTTGCTTTAATGACGTTACGAAGGGTTAATAAATCATGCTGGGCCCAGGCCGGGTACAACCAGTCAGCTTCAAACGCCAAAGAGGTGCCGGGATAAAACTGTAGGAAGTTAGAAGGAGGGTACTAAATGATTCGGAGGCTTTAACTAACCCTCAGAGCAACATTTGGAGCTTTATTAAGAAGTGGCACCACGAAAACCTTACCAAAACTGGATGACCGAGCCGGGATATCGATCAGGGCAGCTACCAAGAGACGAGCGCCAACTTTGAAGGACTTGGACATCCTTACGGCTGGGATTGTGAGATCGAGGTCTGTGCGTGTGACAACAATCTGACGAGCTTTGCACAAAGTCAAGTTGAATTCCAACAAGCTCTTTTCCGATATGCATTATTTTTACGTTATTATATTCAATATTTTATTGATCTGTTAATATTTACTTAAAGTTAATATTTACTGTTAAAGTTTCTGTTTTTTGAACTGTTACTACAGCCTTATTTCACTAGGTAAATTTAATACAATTATACTTAATATATAAAATATACATAAAAACAAAATTAGAATAAAATATCATATTTAATACATGAAATGGAAATATAAAAAAAACTAAAAATATAATAATAAAATATGATAATACTTCAACTTTAATCAATTAAATTGAGTGCAATGTTATGAAGAGTATAATAAAAATGTATGTATATCCAGTGCTGTGCAAAAGTCTTAGGCCACCATTAGATTAGGTTCGTTTTGCTAGCGATGGTATAATGACCATGCATAATTATTTCTCAGTCTCTTTAGATACAAAGACACAAACCGAAAATACAGGAAATAGGTACACAAAATAAAAATGCAACAACTAACAGAACAGAATGACTTCTGCAGGAAAAAGCATTTGGCCTGACCTCCTCTCCTGCTACCGTTCCAAAAAGCATTCCTGATCAAGCTTCTTCAGACTGTAGAAGGGTCAACTTGGCATCCAGATGAAGCTGGCGGAAGCTGCAAGTGTAAGGGGAGCTCACACTAAATACTCTCCACTAAAAGCAGGTTTTCAATACTGCATACAAATTTCTGGTGTTTTCATTGACTTTCATTCATTCATTCCCGTCCTTATCCACGTAATCCTTTACAGGGTCGCAGGAGGGTCGGAGATTGGCCAGGGGCACAGGGGGCAAGGCATGAACGAGCCTAGACAGGACGCCAATCCATCGTTGGCAAATCCGTTGTTTGCTGAGATAGCAAATGTAATGGTGGCCTAAGACCTTTGTGCAGTGCTGCATCGAGAATATGAGTGGGCATCGGATTTTTCAGTCACTGTAGGTTTCCGTGTCCTCAGCGGGTAGGTTTAGGTGGCAAAGCTGGTCTGTATACCAGTTTTGAATCTTGTTTACGCTTCTGATGCCATGTTGCAAAAGGTTTTCAGTCAAGGACCAGAATTGCTTTTAGGGCCGCTGTGAAGCATGGTGGCGGCAGGGCGCTATTCCTCGGACTAATCGGGTCTTGAGAGCCGGTGTGGCATCATGCCAAGCTCAGGGTGTACTAAAAGAATAAACCAGAGCACAATGCACAGTTTTTATCCATCTTCTTTACTTCTTTCAAACATCAAGAACACTGTTTTCAGTTCGAACCCGTCGTCGTCGCCATGGAGTTTTTCTCCCTTTCGGCCTGATCTTTATGCATATTTAAATGAAGGTCATGGTTTATTGGGATGAACAGGCAATAAACACCAGTAAGGAGATCAAGGTACGGCACTAACTATCGACACACATCCGTCTGCTAAAGTCCAGTCTCACCACCGACCGACCCACAAACGGGAGCCCTCTTTCGGTCTGCGTAAAGAAAAGGTTTTTAAAAAAAGCATTTACAGATACACACTCGTTAACCGTCCGGACTCGTTAGTCTTCTACTCGACACACGTATACGATAGAGCGTCGTCTTTAAATTACATCGTCATATACAAATAGGACGCGTTTATACAGGTATGGTACATAAGACAGTTCCATCGCGGTTCGAATAACGAAATCAACACGACATCATGGTTGCTATAGAGCGTTAAAACGTTAACCGGGAGGCTTTTCTTCCACCGTTGTTATTTTTGTTGTTAACATTTACAAGTATGACACTACCTACAGTTTTGGTGTTGCAATCGCTTCTTTTTTTTACGTTTTTTTGTTCTACATATTAACACAACTCGTACACTGGATAGAATAAAGATGTCTTTAAACCCCAACACGTCGATATTACATGGCGCCCTTGCATGTGTGTGTGTGTGTGTGTGTGTGTGTGTGTGGGTGTGTGTGTTTTATGTGTGGTTGGTGTATGTCTTGCTGCAGACCAAGCTTTTATTTAATTAATTGTTACAAAACCTGTGGTTTTCCTCAGCTTTGGGAGTTTTTAGTGGTGCAATGGCAAGAGCTGTGGAAAAGATCCCTGGAACAATCCTTTTTTTGGTTTTTTTAAACTTAAACCTCTAAGCAGGTAAGACCCGGGCAGGATCTGTACTCAAATGAGGTGTCGTTACGGAGCTGCACCTGGCACTGGGAAAAGTAGAATTATTGGCAAGTGGCATCGAGTCCAGATGTTGTGTGGCACTTCTGTTGACCCATTAAAACCACCTGCCTAATAAAGTGTAGGTGCCCCTCAATGCATGGACTCAAAACCTCCTCCTCTGTGCTGTTTGGCACCAAGTCCGCCTCCATGGATGGGGTTGGGAATTTGGAGGCCGGGACAACACTTGAGGAATAGCATTACTTTGAAGAGGTGCACTTGTATGCAACCAAATTTAGTTAGGTCAAAGAAACTTTGCTTCTCCTGGCCATGGTTTCAAGTTATGGCTTATTTGTGTCGCCAGAGGGCCCTCGGGTCGAGGGACGGGGCCTGTGTGACATGACACAGAGCGGCGGTACCTCCCGCACAGTATTACCAATTCAGTTAAGTTCTGAAAGCTTCTGAAAGCGATCGTGTCGGTTGGAAAGAAATCCTTCTCAGTGATGGCATGATTATTATTTGCGTAATGTTTTTTATTGGGTCTCTCCGTTCTAGGGCGAGCAGAAGCTCTGAATCTGAAGCGAAACCCGATCCGATCTGCCCAGGAGCGTTAGATCTGTCAGTCTGCATCTCTGAAGGCTCAGGTACGTAACATGATACGTGGATGTTTGTTTTTAGAAGATCGAACCAGATAAGACGTGAAACCGTCCTGGCTGATAATCTCAAGGTCGCCTCGATGCAAATGAGACTAGGGATATGTTTTCCTGAAAAAAGTGTGAAAGGAAAGCCGAGCAAACAAATGAGGCGATCGTGAAAACGATACAGAGAAGAGCAAGATGGTATCGTGGTTTGAGGTCGATGGGCTGCGCCCACACACACCGTGGGCGTTGCATTCAGTAAAGCCGGCCTGAGCACTCGTTGCATAGCGCATGCTGCTATGCTAAACACAAAGACAACACTGAATATATTACATGGGTAATATATTTTGGGTTCCAACATTTTCAGGTAAAAAAAAAAAACTGAAAAACTCAAGAATCGGACAGATTTGGCGACTGCTGGTGAAGCTGGAATCGCAGCCTCAATATGAATTCAGTACCACTGCAGTAAACGCTAAAAAGGGTTCTCCAAACTGTTTATCGCTAAACTATTTTAGGGGTGAAAAAAGTTTTAACTTCTTGCCGGTACTACTACCACAATCATACCACAAATTGAGGTTCTGTTTGAACGTTTGAATAGTTGTTTTCTTCGTTATTCTTTTTCTGTGTTCTTGGCATTCTGAGTGACTTCAGGCTTGTTTTTCCAAAAAAGTCACTTACAAATATTGATTTCAGATTGTAGGTTTTTGTTTCTAAACCGTAGTTGCTTATTTGAGCTCCGTGATCCTGCCTCTCTCTCCAGTATTCGTTGGAGTTTGTTCAACTTCTAAAGTTAAAAGAAAAATACTTTTTGGAGCCAATTTCATTCTTTTGGACTGTTATCATGGACCTGGTTGCTTAATACTCTAGTGGGATCTGGCAAAACGCAAATACAATGAAACCTATCAGATAGCACTTCACTAGTACCACAAAAACAAAATTAAATAGCCTACATAATTATGTGACTCGTGTTAGCAGTTACACAATAATTTAAGCCAACACTTTACTGAAAGTTTTTAACGTGGTTAAAAATAAATGACATATAAGCTATGGGGTTTGTTTTTCCCTGCTTATTATTCAATAAATGAGACATTTCTGGCTAAAAATCCTGAATAAAAGTTTCGTTTCTGAAATCAATAGGCTTTCTTAAGGAAATTTGAGCTTGGGTTCTGTTCCATCCTATCACGATTGTAAGGAAAAATAGCAAGACTTTAGGCTCAAACTAAGAAGAATCTCAAGCTAGAAATGTTTCATATTTGTAGAATAACTTTTCAAGCAAATGGAACGCGTTGCTGTTAGTCATGTTGTGCGTTTGCTTTTTAACCAGCAGGTGGAGACAAAAACGATCTAACACCAATCAGTACGTTTGCGGCCTTTTTGTTGCAGTTTATTTTATTTTATTTTAGTCTATTTAAAACGACTTTATCGTGCAGATTTGCTTCTGTTTTTAATGCATGATGCTTTTCATACACGCAGTCCTGTGCAAAAGTTTTGGCATCCGTGGTGAGGTGACGTTGTTTTGATTTTAGAAGAATTGCGTTGATCACTCTCAATTGAACTTAATTTTACCAAATGTTAAGTAATTTAGGGCTCAGATTAACCACAGGTCAAGTTATTATTCTGATTATGTCTGAAGTTAAGATATAAAACCACCTGATTTAAGAATTAAAATAGTATTTGTATTAGTAGTATTATTACTGCACATTTTTAGAAATCTTGCTAATTAAAATTTGTTTACCCCACTGGCAGGTTTCTTTTCTTTAATATAAGCATTTTCATCTCATATTTTAGATATTTAAAAAACATGTTGGTCTTGATTTTTGCAGTGTAGCATCAGGTCTGAGAACGTAACTGTCTTTTTGGTGCTTGGTTTTTAGTTTCCAGAAGGACTTGTTTTTATTTTGTAAATGACTTATTTTGCACAAGACTTTAATGCGTTTAGGACAACAGCTTATGCTTCTAATTATATTATATATTTAATTTTTACCAACTTCTTGAGGTGCTAAAATAAAACTCGGCCCTCCATGCAGTGTGGGAACCCTGGCGGAGCAATAACTGATGGCCGTCCAAAGAAATTCTGCAATGTATGGAGCGTTTTGTCGACGATTCTGCTGCTACATGAAGGTTAAAATATACATAACTCCTATTTGTCGAATAAGGACAAACATCGTGGAAGCTGCACAGTTTTTTAAACTATTTAGGATCTGAGCTCCTGAACCTGCATACGGTCGAGTCGTGTGGATGCGGATCAGTGTGTGTGTGTGTGTGTGTGTGTGTGTGTGTGTGTGCAGTCTCTCAGCCTCACAGAGCACAGGCGTATATACTGTGTGAATATATTTAAGCTTTACTAAGACTTGTTTTCGTTTTTAGACGAGACTGCTTTAACGCGTTGCTTGTTGGGTAAACATATTGATGGGTTGCTCGTTAGTCTCTGGCTTGAAACGGCCGCTTCTTCGATCACACGGCCCGATCCGTCCTAATTAGATTTCCTCCACGTAATTGGCGGGGTATAAACCCGTCCGGCCATTATCCAGACGACCCCGACACCATCCCTGATCGTCCTCCTCCTCGATCTTCATCAGCTCATCTCCTGTGAGGAGAAACCAGAATAAGTTCATTCATTTTTTATCTTTAACCCTTAGAGAATGTCACTGTGTCATGTTTGTAATTTAATTTCATCAAACAAAACTAAAATATACTTAAAATATGTTTTAAACACACTGCTTGCTCGGCTACAGACCCAGTCACCCAGACCTGGAGGAAGGTTGAGTCTCGGAAGGTTTAAGCCCCGGGCATGACGGAACACAGATGGTACCCATCCTACACCGTGACTTCCATTAACTGGTGAGAAGTTCCTCAGGCAAAGACAAACTGGTAACCCCGCAGAGCAAACCAGGTGGCCTGACATTTCGGAGCCGGCGCTCTATCAGGGGTGGTTCCACCGGGTACGAGACATTCCATCACATAAGGAAGATGCCACTCTGTTCCAGATCATATAAGTGTCTGTAGGTACCAACTCCTTGCATGTCTGTTCTGTTCCTTCTCTTATATTTGTGTTACTATTTACAAAAAGAATTTTGTGGTCATACGAATCCATTTTGAGTCACGAACTTGCAATTTTAGTACTTTACCACCAGATGCCGCCAAACATACCATTTTTAACCTACCGTGTAGTTACGTTTTGGCTCCGTCTGCTGGTAAAGCGTAGGAATTGTACGGTTTATGTGAAATACCGCAGTAGATTGAACCATTGACATATTATAACTAGACGCCGCATTGGCTGCTTCGACTCGTTGCTGCGATACGTCAACGCGTCCGCCATATAGGTCCACAAATACAAATGAATGGAGGAGCTGCGTTTTTGCTGGTTAAGATACACAATAACCTAATTGTTTCTCAACCGATTTTAATGAGTTAATATTATATTCAGGTTTTGATCTATGTGGAGTGCAAAAAAAAAGTTTAAACTCCAGTTACTCCGAATCTTGATAGAGAGTGTTGTGTAGGCAAGTTAATGTGGTGGAAACTCATTGTAAAAACTCACGTTTTTTTAATGCCAACCATGGATTTGGATTATTTCCTTTGGATTAAACCTCCCTTTATAATTTAATGTATGAAATGTGTAGATGGTTTTTATCTTCTCAAAATGGCTTTTTCTCTCTACGTCCCCATTATTTGCCCCAGTCAGAATTTGAATCATTACTTTGAAATACTGAAAAGGCAATATCATTTATTACTAAACATTTTTATTACAACTTTAAACATAAAACAAATTATTTTGGATAATTTCCTAACAAGAATGAACAAGTAGGCCTGGAATCTTCATCCAAACACTTGAGCCTCGTTGGTTTGCACTGTTTTATTTATTTATTTATTTATTTATTTATTTACAGTCACATTTGAGAATGATGCATGGTTTCGTTCAGCAGGTGTCCGAGAGCGGTTCGTACCATCTGTGCCCTGAAGGTTAACTACAACAATCTGAGCTTCCTGTCAGCCAGCGGCTCTTTGTTTCAGATCAAACCCTGTTATCATCGAGCGTGCATCACTGCAGAAAGCCTTCATTACTCCGGCCTAAGACCAACATCTGCACTGAGACTCAATTCCAGCTCTCCACGATCCATGCATTTTCATAAACGATCACAGTTCTGTTGGTTAAACTTCATTGAAGTAACTAATAATAAAAAAGATAATGCAATTAAAAATCACATCAATTAATTTACGATTTGGCGTCCTCCTACTTACACGAGATATATTTCATCATGTGTTTATTTATTGCTTTTCTGTATGAAGAAAACACACAAAATGCTTCAGTCTGGAACTGAAACGACTAAAACTAAACCATAAAAAAACAAAGATAGAAAAGAAACAGAACCAAGCAACGCACTTTCAAACTGTTTTTATCCATCATAGACAATAACGTTTATTAATAATCTGCTTTTTGACCTTCTATTAACTCCAGTTAAGCATCAATTCGGTTTTAAATATTTAAACAAAGATTTACCCTTCTGAAAGTTTTTTTTGAGTAATCTTGTCACGTATTATAATAAACACAGCAAAATAAATTTTACCCACATTTTATCTACGCTTTTTCCAGGTTTGTATTTTGTATTTTGCATTTTCTATTTTTGTTACTTTATTTTTCTCTGTGTTTTGTACATGAAATCTTTCATAAAATATCCCCTAGCACTTTATTTAAATCCAAATCCAGTACCATTAAGTGCATCTTGACTTGTGGTGACTCTGCGGATGCTGTCCCAAGCCCGACCCAGGATTCAAACCCTGGTCCTCAGCAGCCATTTCCACCATCGTTACAGCCAAGCCACAGTTTTAGTGTGCATAACGTTGTTTAATTATGATTTCAGCGCACCTGCTTTGAAGCTCAGCTCGTCTTGTTCCTGTCCCTCATAATCGTACAGCGCTCGGACTCGAACCCCTCCTCTGGTGCCAGAATCGTCCTCGAACGAGTTAGCGCCCCCGTTAGTCTCGTTCCCTGAAAATCCAGCAGGCTGCTCGTCATCGGACCATTCTGTAGAGTAAGCTTGGTTCCTGTCGTAGCTGCTCACGCTGTGGGAAAAATAATGAGAGCTTAACATATAACGCATTTCAGACATGCATAACCGATGTTCAGTTTGGGGTAATTCATCATCCGCTATCAAACGTCAGTTAAAGCGTAAAACTGGGTTTGGTTACTATAGTTGCTTTTGGGGCACCCTCTAGTGGACGAATTACTTTAGATGGTCACGTCGTCAAATACATTACCCAGTCACCACTGAGACCCAGGTGCCTCTGGTCCACCAGGTTCCAGACACGCAGTACAGTCCAAAAGTCTTTGGCCATCACTAGATTCGTTTTTCGCCAAAGATATAATGACCTCATATACTGTCGAAGATTGGACCCAAAAAATTCAACCTTGGGTTCGTCGCTCCGTAATATTCTTTTCCTCGGACCTTCATCCAAAAGAAAAGTGGTTTATTGGCTGCTACCCTTCCATAAATCATTCCTGATCAAGCTTCTTCGGGAAGTAGAAGAAACTCCGCATCTCGATGAAGCTACTACTGCTTCTACTGCTCAAGTGTAAGTCTAAACTGTAGCCTACAGAAACTGTTTTCTTATTATTTTCAATTTTTGTAATACTGCATACACATTTCCTGTAAGAGTCTAAGAAAAAATTATAAATGCACATTTATTATACCGTTCCTAAAACAATACTATGTCTAATCTAATGGTGGCCTAAGACTTTTGCATCGCACCGTACATATTATATAGGGGTGAGCATGTGCCGTGGAGGTATACTGCCTGTCACTGAGATTAAACACCCGATGGCCAGCCCTCTGTGGAGGGGTCAGTATGTGGGAGGTAATTTCGAAACAAAAGGAATTGGGCAAAATTGGGGAGAAATGGGGTAAAAATCCAAGATTCTGATTCTAGGCAAACGTTTCTTGTGAGGTTTTGTAGCTTAACTAGGCTGCTGTAAGCAAGTTTTGTCTATGTGACCAACTACTATAGTAGAGGTAGTATAAAATATAACAACTGCTCAAATCAGAAAGCAATGGTCCAACCTGCCACGGTCTCCCGGTTGCCCCCCGTGTTCCGTGTTGGGGGTAGCAGGTGCTGCTCCGTCTGGCTTCTTTTTCTCCCTCTTGGCCACGGCGTTGGTGGCATCAGGATTGTACTCCTGAGAGAGAAGAGATTTATTTTTTGCATCTTATTTCATGGGTCCTGCACCACCCTCACATACTTCTCAGCCATAAACCTCCAGAACTCGTCTCTCAGCACCATATCATGAACTTTCTGTAATCATATGAAGAGTGGTTGCAAGTAATCCCACCTTCACTCTGAATCTGTCTATCATTCCTACCTCATGCATATCATGCACCACCCTCACATACTTCCTCCTACAATACCAGAACTCCTCTCTCAGCACTTTATCATAAGCTTTCCGTAATCACACAAAGACTAATCTCAAGTAATTAAGACATGTAGGAGATGATAAAGGGATGTTTTTGTACCTCAAACTGGGGCCAGTTCATATGCATGCCTGGCCCATGGTTGTTGCTGAACCACTTCAGATCCTCCTGCGTGTTGGCAGCGAGAATGCTGCGCTCGAGCTCCCGGTACACTGTGGCATAGCTACAAGAAAAAGTGTGAATTGCTTTCTGTACATTGAAAAAGTAAAAACAATTTGAACTAGAAGTAACTACTCTGAACTGGCAAATCCATGTCTGAATAAGTGAATCATTTGGTCAAATCCAAGGTTTGCTTCTCTTAGATTCGGCAAATCAATGTTTGAATCATAATAAAGACTTGTGGCACTCTCATTCATCAGATCATTGTTTGAATCAGTGAATCATTTGGTAAACCCCCCTTATTCACTAAGAGTCAATATTCTCTTGTTCAATGAATCAGTCTTTCAACCAGTGAATAATTTGGTCAAACTCTCTTATTCAGCGTTTAACCCAGATAGAATCAGTGAATCATTAAGAAAGATTCGCTCCTCCCTCGTTAATCCTTCGGTCCTTACCAAACGTGTTTGAATCAGTAAATCAATCAGAGTCAGAGTTTGACCCAGTGAATCATCTGGTTGCTCTTCTCTCATTCATCATATCAGAGCTTGAATCAGTGACTCATTTGCACACAAGATTAATTTCATTTTCATGAATCAGGTTAGTGTTTGAATCAATGAATCTATTGGTCATGAACAATATTTGTTCCTTTCTCATTTTTCAGGCCAGTGTTTGAATGAGTAAATCGTTTGATTGCAACCACAATTCAGTGATTCACTGTTATCTATCAATTAGTCTAAAGATAGATTCACTCCTCCCTTGTTAATAGTTTGGTCATTATCAAGTGTGTTTGAATCAGCGAATCATTTAATCATTATAAAGACTCAGTGTTTCACCCCGTAAATCATTTGGTCACTCTTCTCTCACTCTTCTCTCATCATATCAGAGTTTGAATCAGTGAATCATTTGCACACAACCAAGATTAGTTTCACTTTCATGGATCAGGTTAGAGTTAGATTTTCTGAGAATCGATTCTCTCTGTTTCAGAGAATCACTCTTTAAATCAGTGAATCATTTGGTCCAACTCTCTTATTCAGTGTTGGATTCCGAGTTAGAATCAGTGAATTATTTGTTCACAAACAAGATTCATTTCCCTTTTGCACATTAGTTCAGTGTTTGAATCAGTGAATTATATCCTGTCAGGCTCAGTGACTCTCTTAAGATTCAACAGTTTAATGAGTCTTCACTGAGTATAAGTTGGAGATTTCCAAAGTTTCAGAGCACATTTAACATGAAAATAATTTAAAATACAATTTAGTAACAATCATTAGACTCATTTAACCATTTAACATAACGGTCTTGAATGACACCAAATGATTCATCACTCGTGTGGGAGGTAGAATGTGAGGTATCATGGTACTGAACACTAACCTTTGGTTCTCGGTGAGGTTGAGGTGGCGTTTGATGTCCAGCATAGCCTCTTTGAGGAAGGTGAGTCTCTTCACCTCATGCTGCTGGCACTGATCAAACACCTGCTCCATGCTCTCAATGTACTGAGGCTGGCATTTGCTCAACTCTTCCAGAGACTTCTCATACTTCTCCTTAGCCTGGAACACACACACACACACACACACACACACAGTGAATCATTTTGAATGGGTTAATCCTTTTGGAATCATTTGGTCCTCAGAAAGATTCACTTCTTTCTCGCTCAAGGAGTCATTGATGGAATCAGTGAATCATTTGATCATGACTAAGATTCGCTTCTCACTCACTCAGCAAGTCATTGTTTGAGTCAGTGAATCATTTGGTCATAAACTAGAATCGCTGCAGTCTTGTTTAGAGAGTCAGTCTCTGAATCAGTAACTCATTTGATCATGACTGAGATTTGCTTGACCCTCATTCAATGGATATTTGAATCAGTGAATCATTTGGTCATTACAATTGAATGAGAGAAGTGAAATTACAACAAAGATTCACTCCTCTCACTCAGTGAGTCATTGTTTTGCTTCTCTTTCATTCAGTGAGTCAGTACTTGAATCGGTGAGCCATTTGCTCATGATTAAGATTTGCATTCAGGGGGTGAGTGTTTGAATCGGTGAATCATTTTGTCATTACAAAGATCAACTCCTCTCTTACTCAGCGAATAATTTGATCATAAACTAGATTCACTGCTGTTATACAGTCAGTGAAAGAATCAGTGAATCATTTGATCATAATTGAGATATGCCTGAATCTCATTTAATGAATAAGTGTTTGAATCAGTGAATCATTAGGTAATTTCAAAGATTCACTCCTCCCTCGCTCAGCAAGTCGTTTGAATCCGTGAATAATTTGATCATGAACTAGATTTGCTGCTGTCTTGTTTAGAGAGTCAGTGTCTGAATCAGTAAATCATTTAATCATGATTGAGATGTGCTTGACTCTGATTCAGTGGGTGAGTGTTTGAATTAGTGAATCACTCGGTCTACAAAGATCGACTCCTCTCTTACTCAGTGAATCATTTGATCATGAACTATATTCACTGCTTTCTTGTTTCGACAGTCAGTATCTTGAGTTGAATCAGTAAATCATTTGCTCATGACTAGGATATGCATTCAGTGGGTGAATGTTTGAATCAGTGAATCATTTGATCATGATTGAGATTTGCTTGACTCTCATTTAATGAATGAGTGTTTGAGTCAATGACTAAGATTTGCGTGACTCTCATTCAGGGGATGAGTGTCTGAATCATTGAATCATTTGGTCATTAAAACGATTCACGGCTCTCTTGGTCAGTGAGTCACTTGAGTAAGTGAATTATTTTCATAACTGAAATTTGTTTAACATTCATTCAATGAATGTGTGAATCAGTGAGTCATTTGATCATGATTAAGATTTGCTTGACTCTCATTCAATGAGTAAGTGTTTGAATCAGTGAATCATTTGGTCTTTACAAGGATTCACTCCTCTGTTACTCAGTGAGTCATTGTTTGAATCAGTTAATCTTTTGGTCATGACTGAATCGTTTGGTCATTAGAGAGATTCATTCTTTCTTTTTGGGAAACAATGTTTGAATCATTGCATCGTTTGGTCATTACAAAGACTCATTCCTCTTTCTTTCTGGGAATCAGTGTTTGAATCAGTGAATCACTTGGTCAATACAGAGACTCATTCTTCTTTCTTTCTGGAAATCTCGTTTCAAACTGAACTACAAGTGAGATTCAGAGGCAGAATGAAATATAATATATATTTAAATGCCTGTAATCTATCTGACTTTCGTCGCAGCTTATTTAATGCTAAACTCTGTGAGTTCAGCCTTGACCCAGATTTAGTAGGTGCTTAATAATTCAGAGCAAAGTGACTGATCTTTTCATCTGAAGCTAAATACGCGAAGGCTTTACACGACGCAATTATCTTCCTATCAAGAAGATTCATGGTCACAGAAGAAGGAGTAGGAGTGTGTGGAACAAGATCTCTCAAACACTGACCGGAGAAAATGCTTCAATTAAACTCATATTAATTAAATGAGAACGATTAGGGTTTGCTATGAAGCACAATGGCTCAAGGAGCATGTAGAGATGTGGAAGAATCTGTGAACCCCTAGGACATGTTATTTGTTTTAATTTGAGGTTCCAGTTATTGATATTACATAAACCTTTCTTACAGCTTTATGACTTCTTCATTCTATAATTTTTGTAGAAAGGCTTTAATTCTGTCTCTCTCACCTTCTGCACGTCCTGTTTGCACTTCTCTGTTTTCTCGTGGAGTTTTTTCTGCTGGTCGGGCGTGACGGAGGCCTCGGCCTTGCTGTTGGCCTCGCGCGATGCTGCCAGCTTCTCCTCCTTACAGGCCATGTGGTAAATCTTCTTCGCCGTCTCCATCTGCAAACGAATTAACCCCAATTAACCAAACGCCGATCCTGGTTATCATTCTATGATAGAATCTCAGAATCGTTTGCTACAAATATACCAGAGTGGCCCTGCCCCCCTTCGACACTCAGTTTTTGCCACTTAAAGTTGTGCAAGTCATATAATTACCCACCTACATGTGAATAACAAGAAGCAATATAAACTAGATCTGCATTCCCTAAAGGAATTACAGCAGTGCTTCAAAAATGGCAAGTAATGTGGGTTTTTGTCCCAATACTTTTGACCACATGTGGCTTCTGTTTGTGTGTGAATGGGGAGGGGTGAACATGCACAGCTGCTGAAATTGAAAATTTTTGGTTGAAATGATCAAATTTGTCGGTTGAAATTTGAAAATGTATCTGCTGAAATTTGAAAATTTGTTGAATTGTGAAAATTGTCAATTGAAATTTCGAAAATTCGTCTGCAGAAATTTGAAAATATGTCAGTTGAAACTAAGATTTGTCTGTTGAAATTAAAATAATTGTCTATTGAAACTTGAAAATTGTCAGTTGACGTGAAAATTTGTCAGTTGAAATTTATTGGTTGATATTTGCAAAGTTGGTCAAAATGTGAAAATTTGTCAGTTAAAATTTTAAAATTTGTTGGTTTAAATATAAAAATTTGTTGAAATAAAAAATTAATTAGTTAAAATAAAAAAATTTGTTGGTTGAAACTTGAAAATGTGTCTGTTAAAATAAAAGGTCTGTTGAAATTTTAAAATGTCAGTTGAAATAAAAAAATGTAAATTGAAAATGTGTCTGTTGAAATTTGAAAATTTGTAAATTTGTCATTTGAAATGTGAACATTTGTTGAAATTTAAAAAATTGACATCAATGGGAACACCCCACAAGCCTTGTTGTTTAGGAGATGCTCCGATCCAGTCCTCTGGCGATAACAATTTGTCCCTTGTTAAAGTGGTTCAGATCTTTACTCCTGAACACTTACATCTAACACGTCCACTACGAGAACAGACTGTTCACTTACCCCAGATAATAAACAACAATGTCAACAGTGAAGCTCTCATTAGTACCTCCTTGAGTTTCTTGGCCCAGGGTTTTTGGGCTTTCTTGAACCCTTCCTCTGCCTCCTTGGCCTCCTTGAAGCCGCCCATCATTTGTTTGTGATAGGAGTCTTTCTGCCAGTTCTTGACTTTCTCCACATCTTCATTCAGCAGGCCGTTCTTCACCTCCTGATGGAGCTCGCTCACTTTATCCGCCTCCGTCATCATGGCCAGCCAGGCTCGCTCCACAGAACCGTACTGAGGCCCTGGGCACAGCACTAATGTTAAAGTATATCTCTGGTTGTATTTACACATTGGACCAAATCAAATAAGAAATTACAGGGGATTCTCGTGAGAATCTCTAGCTCACTTGCAGTGGATGTTGGGTGCCAATATTTTTGCAATCCTCACTGCATCTGGAGGCATTTTGATTTTTTGTTTGTACAATCTATTGGCACTGCGCAATGCACTGTCAGGGTTGGGAAATAAAACCTTACATGTATTTCTAATACAAAAACATTTGTAACAGATCATAAAAATGCCTCACAAACAGTCCAGTGTGAACTGAAACTTTTCAAAAATAATTTTAACATTAATATGAATGGGTGATTCTTCTATTGGCAGTGCTTTTTCCCCATCTTAAATTGTGAAAAATAGAATTTGTAATCATTTTACTTCAATTAATGTTTCTATAATTTAAAATAAAGAAATAAGATTGCTATAAACGCAGCTTATATGGAACTTAAATATGGAATTAAATGTGAATTAATTTATAAATAATCATCGATGTGTCGGTAATGACATGTTGCGGTAATTACAATTTTCACTTTTTCAGAAAAAAATATGGCAGGTCATGGATTTGCTAAAGCTAGTCAACAGCTACTTTAAGATGCACTTTAAAATGCATGTAAATAATGTAAACATTTCATTTTTTATGTAAAATACTGCTGTAACGATGTGAACGGTAATGACGCTGAATAAACTTACTCTATGATCAGGAGGTAAATATAATTAAATTATTGACATTTCCATACATCTAAATGTCACTCCTTGTTAGTCTTTGTTTCCATGGTTACAACAAAATTAGTATATTGAAATATGAAAATTTGTTGAAATTTGAAAATTTGTTGTTTTTGTGTCTTTTTAGGTTGTTATAAAAACACACATTGTGATTTTTTAAATGAATTGCTCACTTTTTATCAAGTTTAAATTCTGGGTTGGGGACAAGGCCAAAGTAGCAAAGTATTAATGTTTAAAACATGAAAAAATTAAATCATAATTCATGACATTATCATTCTTGATAATGTAATAAATGATACCTGTAATACTTGAGCTATTTATTTTGTAATAAAGTACTATATTTCTAACATGAATTTATAACCTGGGGACGTAAAAGTTCTCCTAATTGAAGAATCACTCTAATGTAAACATACTTTGTATTTTATTCTGTTATTCTTTATCACAGCATCATTAAACCACACAAGCAGCTTTGTATTTTTAATAAGTAAGCAAGTTTTACACAAAATATAGTACAGATCGACAAAGATTTGATGTCTATGTTCTGCTCGGGATCAGGTGCCATACCTAGCTCACAACAAGTGCACCTGCCATTATGTGGAGCTTTGCCCAAAGCAAACATGGCGGATATCAAACACAAAACGGCGCGCTGTTTGAAAAGAACGATTAACTACGGCACACGATAACAAAACAGGTAAGGGCGTTAAATATTCGTGTTCGTGTTTGGTATGGCTCTTATAATGTAGTTTGGAGGGAATTAGCGCTTTGTAAGCGTTTAATCAGCAGCGTTTGACTTTTAAAGTGGAAATACGTAACGAGTTAAATATCAGCGCTGTAACAAGAATACAGTTGCATTCCTTTTTAAGGTTTGCGAACTTTTAATACTTGTATGCTAAAATGTCAATAAATAATTAAAATCAATAATCCAGCAACAGCGCAGCAATCGTCAAAGGAGAAACAGGGTTGCCAGGTGTTTAGGTTTCCTACGAAGCATCTGTTTCTAACTTTCCACCAATTAATGATATCGTTCAAAGCTTATATAAGAAGTAATATTACATGTTATTGGATAATATTAATGTTAAGTCATTTCTAACACTGCATATGATACAAGTACACATTTCATAAGAAATGATTTAGGAAAATGGTGCAGTTTAAGCTCTTGTTTAGTCCGTAAGACCTTTTAAACCTTTTCTTCAGTCTTGTCTCTCACAACTTGCATCCACACATTTATTATAATGCAGACTTAATGTAGGCTATAAAACACCTACAGCATTTGTATGTATGGTAGTGCAAATCAAATTTGCTATGTTTACATGCAGACTAATGATTTGTTAATGGGATTAACAGCTCTACAGCAACAGAAAGTGGGATATGGTAATGCGCAAACACCATGCGAAAAGAAAGTTCTATGAAATCGGTGGGTAACCCATTAATGAATTGGTTACATAGAAGAATAATCTCCACATAAACTTGACTAATGAAAATGAGATCCAAGGTCTGTGCTGAGGGACTTCACCCTGTACTTCAACAGAGCAAGATGAATGATCGTTCTCTTCAGGTGAAAATCGTTCATGTTTCATTGATTGTGAACGTATAAAATGAGTTCAGGTAATATTATGGGTAATATTATAGGTCCTTGTGTATTGCTATTGATGGCACTCTATCACTTTATTCACAAAATCGTCTTGTAAACGTGTCTCAGAAGCAGTACCAACATGCCCACCTTTCTCGATGAGTTGCCTCCACCTCTTGGACCATTCGGTCAGCTGCTGACTGTAGGCCTTCTCGATCTTGGCCCGCTCCTGGAGGCAGTTCATGAGATCGTTGCAGAGTCGATGGCCGTCGTCAATTCTCTTGACGGCACGTTTGTAATTCCCCACCTGCAGAAAATGAAGAGGCGCGTTCACAGTTAATACGCTTTATTGATCGACACTGTTCTCAGGGGGCTGTACATCTTTTTAATGGTGCTTGTCCATAACGACTCGCCTCGTGGGAGGCCACGGAGGTCAGAGCTGCCCTTGAAATCTCATTTTATACAGTGAGGGGAGGGGAGTTCGGTTGGAGGATCGTCCTCCGGTGCTGGAAGATCATTGTTGTGTAACCCTACAGACTCTAGTTTATTGCTTCTGACCCTTATAGTGACCACAGGACCCTATTTTGTAAAAATCACTATTCAGTGCTTGTGCATTTGCGTATCTGGAGAACCTGCCAAACAGTGTAATTATACAACTCGGTTGTTCATTTGTGTGAAGCCTAATTCTGAAAACATAAGCAATTTTATAGAGTATATCATCGACGTTAAGTGATGCAAATGTGTAGTTAAGTAACGCTGTAAATTTGTAGTTTTATACAGTTTCTAGTTTTATATATTTTATGTGCAAAGAATCGAATGCATATGAGTCGGTCTAGAGAAGAGTCGATTCAGTGATTCAAGGCCGCAAGAACTGAGTCGAACCAGAAATACGGAGTCGATTCCTCACAAGGAAACTAAACTGCCTCATGTTATTTAACGTAAACATTTAAAGAACCTTAAAACAACAAATTGGAAGCTTATGATCATTTTACATTTAAGGGAAAGATTTATTCTCGGCTCACGGCACAGTGAATCACTGACGGGGTTGAAACGACTCGTTATCATTTAAAGCAACAGGCTCTCAAAACTGACTGTTTTAGAAACAGCTGCTTAGACATCGTAAGAAGGTGCTGTGCTGGTTGATGCTCGTGATATTTTGACCTAAGCATGTCAGAGAAATACCGAAAAGGTTAGTTAGTTCTTTTTTTAAATTGGGTTTTATTTGTTATTTTCAATGACAAGTTAAAATAATGTTATTATTGCTCTCTCGCACGAACAGATTACAGATTTCTAGTCTAAGGTCTCTCAAAGTGCAGTCTTTCCACATGGTTCCACTCAAAACTGATTTTTGATCTGTGGTCCGATGAGGCATAAGAGCAATGCTTCCACGTGTACGATTGTCAAGTCAGATTTATTTCTTTAGTGCTTTTTATAATGGAGCATTGTCTCAAAGCAGCTTTACAAGTTTAGATGATCTTTTAATATCTACGGCCAATCTCGAATTGAGCAAGCCTAGGGCGACAGTGGCAAGAAAAAACTCCCTAAATGTTATAAGGAAGACACCCTGTTAGGACCAAGGGTCAAAAAGGGACCCGAATGGGCAGCTTAGATGAGAAATGTAAGAATTAAACTAATTTGTGTAGTCAAATAATCTGTAGTAATAGTTCAAAAACAGAAACTAAGTGAGTATTAACAGATAAATAAAATAATATAAAAATATGCATATCTGCATTATTTAGTCTGAATTGTAGGACCACTTTGGCGTCATCAATTAATGAATGTAAAACATCTCTTTGGACTGTAAGAGGATTATATTTTCTTTAAATATGTTCTGTCTGTTAATATTTTAGCTAATGTTTATTTTGACAATTACAATTTCTTTCTTTCTATTTTTGTATTTTCCTAGACTGAAGCGTTTGATTCAGATCACTTGTTGCCTACAGGTGGCGTGAGAGAAGCCGAATGGTGGGAGGACGGAGATTAGCTTTTTGGCTCATGCCTGCGCATGTGGAGTTATGCAATAGCTTTGTGTGTGTGTGTGTGTGTGTGTGTGTGTGTGTGTGTGTGTGTGTGTGTGTGTGTGTGTGTGTGTGTGTGTGTGTGTGTGTTCGAGAGACTGTACAAGCCCTGCTTTAATCCTCTCTGCAGTGCGCTCACAATGACGCTAGTACTACACACCTCCAGAATCGCTGACACCGGGAGTAACGAACATGCCGTCCGGGAGCCGTTTAGGTTTAAAATAAGCAGATGAAATAAAAACGGAGGTACAGTATTTAGTTACGACTTTAAAGGGGGCGTATTATAAAATATAACACTCACTTTCAATGCTTGTGCCCCTACATTTGGGTATCTGAGGAACCTACCAAACTACAAACGGTGTAATCAGACACCCAGTGATGTCTCTGTGGGATATCTAGGTCTAAAAACATGGAATTAACAAGCTGTTCAGATTTGGTACTGTTTCATGTGCCACTAAACGGCTCATTAGCATAAACCCACCCCTCATCTGAATAACCCCACCCACACTGATTGAGATTTTTGGATCTGCTCTCTGTGGAAGATACCAGCTAAACTCCAGCGCTACTCTCTGTTGTTTTTGCTTAAAAAATGTCCTACTTTAGATTTGATGGATCAGCAGAAATGTTCCGGGAGAGTTATACAGCATCAGCAGCCCCGCCGGTTCCATCAGCTCCTTCTTTCTTATTTCCTTCACGGCATTTGCTGGTGTTAAACTCAGTGTCTCTCATTAAACACCATCCCCGGCAGATCGGAGCTTCATTCATGGATCTGTTAAGCCCAGCTCTGATTAACCCGACCGAGCTGCTGCTGATCTAGAACTCCGACTCTAACATTTCTGACTTTTTCTTTCTTTAGCCTTTCTATTGTTTTATGTATTACTCTGTATAAAACTGTCTTTCAGTGCTTATGCACCTATATTTGGGTCTCTGGAGAACCTGCCAAACTACAAACTCTGTTATCAGACACCGAGTTGTATCTGTGTTCTTTGTTTATTGTTTATTTCTCATTCTTTTTAGCCTTTCTTTCTTTCTCTCTCACTCAGTATTCTCTTTAGCCTTTCTTTCTTTCCTTCTTTCTTTTTCTTTCTATCGTTCTTTCTTTCTTTCTTTCTTTCTTCTTCTTTCTCAGTATTCTATTTCGCATTTCTGTTATTTTTTTTTCTTTAATTCTTTTGTTCTTTCTTCTCTTCTTATTTTCTTTCTATTTTTCTTTCTTTAGCTTCGTCTAACTAATTTAGAATCTCTAATTGAGGAATTTAAATGATAGCGCTGATCCTGTGCTTTGGTTCTAACACTGGAATCTCACTCTGATTTGCTTCTGATGGTAGAACAGTGGATCTGAGTAACAGCCTGCCTTAGAAAGCAGACCCATTTTATTTACTGAGTGGAAATAAACTTTCTTTATTGATGAATTAAAGCTGATCAATCGATGTATTTATGTTTATTTTCTGTATAATAATCAGGTACTGATAAATTCTGTTCCTCTGTTGGGACTGAAGCCCATAGTCTGACGATGATGATGATGATGAACGTTACAGATGCCGTTCTGAACCCAAACAGTTCAAACCATCCACAAAAAGCGTCTCTTTGAACGCCCACAGCAGGTGGTAGAACCCACCGAGTTGCCAGTTCCGTATAAATGGGGTCCATTGTGGGATTTCTGGCAGATTCAGACATGAAGCACAACATGGCTCTGTGTGTAAACTCGAATCAGAATCTGATCTGGCTCGAGCACAACACGAGTACTGACGAGGGTCTGAATGAATGACAGGAAATTTTTTCTTTTTTCGTTTCTGTACCTCCCAAAAACTGTCCATGGCCTCGTCGCCGATGGCGGATTCATCGTAGGAGCCGGACATTTTTCTGGACGGAGTGAAGCTCGGTGAAGGACGGGTTCGTCTGCAACACAGCGGACTTCCTCAAGCACTGAAAGAGAAAAGAGAGGAAGAGAGAACCGATTTAAATGTAAAATAGCGTATTTATCCATACAGACAGGCTAAGGTTTGAACCCTGGGCCCTTCATCCGATCTGCACCAACACGACAGGCTGTGGACAAAGTGCCTGCATCACGGTGGCTGCATGGCAGAGGTGGGATTTGATCCCAGGACCTTCTGGTCCATAGTCCAGTACCTTAACCACTGAAGCCATCACAGTCTTTCTTTCTTTCTTTCTTTCTCAGTATTCTCTTTAGCCTTTCCCAATAACTGTTTATTATACAGAAAATAAACACAAATATCAAATGATCAGCTTTAATTTACTAAAAATGAAATTTAAAATAAAATGGGTCTGATTTATAAGGCAGGCTGTTACGAAGATATGGTTACTCATGTACATTCACTGTATAGGGTTGCCAGATCTGCATGATTACATCCTTCAAACAAACATTTACAGCATTTAGCAGACGCCCTTATCCAGTCTTGGTACAGTCTTACAATCCAAGCCATTGTGGGTTAAAGGTCTTACTCAAGGGCCCAACAGTGGCAGCTTGGCAGAAGTGGGATTTGAACCCTGGACCTTCTAGTCCATAGTCCAGTACCTTACCCGCTAGGCTACCACAGTCCCGTAAGCATAAGGTTTAACATGTAGATATACAGTATTTAATCTATGCTAATACAAAGCACCTAAGCTGTTGGCTAACAATGAACCTACCCTGCAGAAAAAAGGAAGAGCTGGCAACTGCTTTCACACCCATGTGGTGTTTTAATTTACACTTGTTTGGAGGGTGCTGAAATGACATGAAGTGTAGCTTAGCATGTTTATTGTAGGAAAAAATGCAATTTTCCTATACCTGTAATATTTTGTGGCAGATGCTATTTCTCTTCAGAATGTATGTGTATGTATGTTATGTTTGGTATCTATGAGATCCTTATTTCAAGGAGACCAAGGTGGTGAGACATACAGCGCTGTACAATGGTTGCACGATAATGCACAGAACGGACACTCATTTTCAACCATATATGAAGCACCATTTGCCTGAACTGAGGCTTCCTTAGAGTGTAATCTCCTCAAACCAAAGTTGCGATTTCCCAATTCCCAACAGCATGGGGTCTTCCTTTCTACAGAAAAGACTGACCGTCTCAGACAACCCACAACCCATATGGTAACTAACTGAATTACCACCATTACCACCTGACCCCTCCAACAGGACTGTGCACCCCAAGACACACACACCATCCTGTATGCAAACTATGTATTGCCACAGTCAGCTGACACCCATATGATAACTTTGGCCACTTGTTTAGATCAAAGGTTTTTTTAACTGAATATAAAGATGTGTAGCCTGAGAACCCTAGAAAGTTAGTATAATGGTATGAGCTTGTAGAGGAGAGAGAACTTCGAGGCGGCCGACATCCGTTACCATCACGATCCATCATTCTTGTAAGTTTTGTATTATTTGTCTGTATTATTATTATCTGTCTTTTGTAATAAATTCACTGTTACTCCTTTCTTTATACTAGTCTTCTAGTAGTCCTTTCTAGACAGATAATGTATATGTAATAATAGAGTCTCCTGAAAGCTGCATAGTTAGAACATGTTATGGTCATCCTCTGCCATATGTAAAAGACTAGATCTTGATAATGATTCTAGCTGGCACGTTGATAAAAAACCTCTGAAACTAACTTAATGCATTAATACACTAGATATGTTTGTAACCGACCTCTGACAGACTTGAATAAGGTGTAATATTGAAGTTATATAATATACACTGAGTTTGCACGTCGGTATGAACCTCTGAACTAGAGTAACATTAATAGGAGATAACTATTAAAGTTGGATGCTGGGCCTCTTTACCCCACACATCTAAAACTATATAGAATTTGGAGTCAGATACTAAATTAAACTTGGAGTCAGACATTAAACTAAATTGGAGTCAGATCATAACAATAATAACACGCATCTATCCTTCGACTGCGTCCTATTTCCGTCTTTGGTCATAGAGTCGCAGAGGGTTAATAAGAGCTCTGATAATCTCAGACATAAAAACCCTACAGTTTTTGGTGACCTCGACGTGATATTATTTTTATATAATTGTAAATAATAGTTAAAATTTAATAAGTTAAGATTGAAAACCCGTCGGACAAAACCCGACGTGCAATACTCTTGTATCTTTTCAAAATAAAGCCCGTCAGGGACAAGGCTGACGCGAACTAACTACCGCGATTAACACCTCACTGGTAACTGAGTGTCGGTCATAGCTCTTAAAACATCGTTATAGTTCTCACTTTTTCACATTTCGCAAACCTACTTTCCAACCAGCCACTTCTAAACTCCTTCACTTTAAATCAGAAGCATTTTAAGTGTGTTTTAACAGGGACTTATCCCACAAATTACGGCTGAAGTGAACTCTGCTCTTGAAGGAATGCTGTTATTTTCTCTGTGCCTATAGTCTCTTCTGAGGTAAGTAAAGGTTTATCTCCTTTTAGCGACAGGGAAAGAGAGGCCGCACCCTCTTACACATTTATATAGCACGGGTCGGAATACCCAACAGGTTAACGGACTCTCAAACGCGTAACTGAGAGATAGCTCTTACAAATACAATGGCACAGGGAAAGAATAAGGGCAGATCACAGCGACTTCCATTCAGCCTGGAAGGACGAAGTACAGGACACCTTTGTTTCAATTAAATGCTGAGGGCTTAAACTTAAAAGCCAACGTAGAAGAAATTTATCAGTGGTACACATCAATTGGATATAGGTTTAGCCACAACCAATAAATTTGCAAATTTAGTAGGCAAACCTAAAATTAAGCAGCATCAACTTTTGTCTGCCATCGGTTTTTTTTTTTCTTACTCTGCCGAAAAATTCAAAGCCACGGCAGAGGAATATGAGACCGAATTAGAAGATATGCGCGGGACATAGAGCATCATAGGTTAGAATTAATCCAGAGTCAACGGACCAAAATTAATGGCTTTGAATATGATAAACAAAATTGGGGCACGGCAATCACAAATATTCGACCAGCAATTGGCAGATATGCAGGTCACACACTCTGTAAAAAAAACCAAAAATATGCCGCCACTCTCTAGAACAGTGTTGCAATAGTGTCGGAATCCCCATTTCGGCACTCAAACAACACTTAGGATCTGACACATCCTCACAAAGTCCTGAGAACCCAGGTAACGTTGACGATGTGTTAGCATTTCCTGCTAGTAGCAACCTGAGCAAGAACCGCTGGAATAGTGGAGATGGTGCCGCTCGGCTGCATCCAGCTGTGGATTTAAGGTTGGCTGGAACAGACGGACAGGCCCAGGCCTCCGTGTCAGCATTTGCTCAGGGGGAAAATCCAAATTGTGATATAAACAGCAACATATTGGCTTCAAATTTTCCAAGGCCTGAGTGTATTCCTAACTCCATCTTGACAAAGGACACCACTCAATCACGAATTGCTGTAATTAAAACTATGACTGGCCACAATGGCGAAAGATTTGACGTTAGTAGGAAGTTAAACTTTTCAGAGTGTATGGCATACGCTGAAAAAGTTGGCACATTTCCTCGAACCGGCCCTTTTGAGCCATACTGGAATAGACTAACGTGGCAAGCCAATACTTTTATGTTAGAACTACGGGATATTTGGCAAATTGTCCTCACCACTATTCCAGGAGAATTGGCAACAAAGGCTCCTGAAGATCTCCGTAACGGATCGATCATGGACCGCAGAGAGGGTGAGACCAATACTCAGGTACTAGCTAGATTAAAACAGGCTTTATTGGACATACGGGGCAATGTTCCAGCCGAGTGGAGCTGGATAATGAACATAAAACAGGGTGACGAACCATTTGAGGAATATGCTGAACGTCTCTGGATATCTTTCAGAGAGTTCTCTGGCATAAGCGAACCAACCAGAGATCATCATATCCTCATAGAACAACTAAAAAATAATGTCGGCCCACACGTGCAACGGGCACTCAGCCTAGGTGCTAATCCTCCATCAAACACCTTTGAAGCAACTGTAAGATGGGTATGGGACATGGAGCAACGTCAAAATAATAAAAACCATGTTGCCACAATTCAACAGGTAACCGAAGGACAGTCAGAAAACACCAAAAGACGTAAAGTTGAAAAAAGGTGTAAATATTGCGGAAAACTCGGACACATTACAGATGACTGTTTTAAATTACAAAGAAGGTCAAAAAATGTTCGGCAAAAACCTGGCTTCCGCGAAAAATGGACAGAATCAAACAGGGGACGTGATTTCTTGAAATTTAGAGAACACATTCCGGCACATCACGACAAGCCCTATAATGACCAATTAGCTGAAGTTACCAGGCGATTGGAAACAATCGAAACCCTGATACAGGGATTTATCCAAGGCAATGCACTTACACAACAGTGTCATGGTCCAAGCCGAAATAACCACACAACATGACTAGCCATGTAGAAATGCATACACATAGAACACAACTGCACACATAACATGTATACATCTAAATGGCTGTGATTTTGGCTTCAATCACACACATGCGCACACACACCATGCACACTCACACACTGACATATACACACTCACATGCACACACCCACACACACACACACACCCAAGCTCACACACACAAGCTCACACACACACACACTTTTTAATTGCATGTAGACATTATGCACAAGATCTGTTAACCGCTGCCAGACTAGAGATCCTCGATCTCCGTTTTCATAGCTTACCACGGTATGCCTTAACAGATCTTGTTGAATTACTAAATCTAGATAAATGGTTTCATTATTTTAATACAGACAACCAACATTATTTTGAATTATTAAACTCTGTGACGCTTTATGATGGTAACGAGTGTACCGGCTGTATAGGGTTCTATGTTACATATCTTCATTCACCCAGAGCATGTATTTTTAACTCTACCACTATACATTCTCTGGGCAGTGTTATAAAAACCAGATATCAGATGGGTTCAGATGACTGACTGTATTATCATGAATTATGTGACTTGAAACTCTAACCAGTGGTGTGTGATCAGTGAGACCCGGAGGTCTGATGTGCCCAGCAAACCACACGTTCTGCCTGGAAGTAAAGGAGGACTTCACCATGGGACAACTGGACACTACACTTTTTATGAGGAGGACACAAACACCCTGACAGACACAGTTCAACTAGTGCAGCAGATCATCGAGAGGACCAAGTACCACCTGGTCAAGTCTGGCACAGGTGGAAGTGACCAAGCTGAGCGGACAACCAGCATCCTAACCAGCTCGTCCACCCTGTCTGCACAGGACACTTACACATGGTAGAACTGGACCTTCAGAGGGTGCGTCCTGTTCAGCGTATTACTGTGCAATACTCAACATCATACAGTGCTGTTATTTCCAGAGCAGCATCGCTACACTCCATTCATCCTTGACTGCCACACAGGTTTTAGGGCCGCTAAAAGGACTCTGTTTTTAGACGTCCCTGAGGGGGGATTTGTAGGAAAAAATGCAATTTTCCTATACCTGTAATTATTTTGTGGCAGATGCTATTTCTCTCTCAGAATGTATGTTGTATGTATGTTATGTTTGGTATCTATGAGATCCTTATTTCAAGGAGACCAAGGTGGGTGAGACATACAGCGCTGTACCAATGGTTGCACGATAATGCACAGAACGGACACTCATTTTCAACCATATATGAAGCACCATTTGCCTGAACTGAGTAGAGTGTAATCTCCTCAAACCAAGTTGCGATCATTCCCAACAGCATGGGGTCTTCCTTTCTACAGAAAAAAGACTGACCGTCTCAGACAAACCCACACCCAATATGGGTAACTAACTGAATTACCACCTCAAACAGGACTGGTGCACCCCAAGACACACACACCATCCTGTATGCAAACTATGTATTGCCACAGTCAGCTGACACCCATATGATAACTTTGTCCCCTTGTTAGATCAAAGGTTTTTAACTGAATATAAAGATGTGTAGCCTGAGAACCCTAGAGAGTTAGTATAATGGTATGAGCTTGTAGAGAGAGAGAACTTCGAGAGGCCGACATTCGTTACCATCACGATCCATCATTCTTGTAAGTTTGTATTATTTGTCTGTATTATTATTATCTGTCTTTGTAATAAATTCACTGTTACTCCTTTCTTTATACTAGTCTTCTAGTAGTCCTTTCTAGACAGATAATGTATATGTAATAATAGATCTCTTGAAAGCTGTATAGTTAGACATGTTATGGTCATCCTCTGCCATATGTAAAAGACTAGATCTGGATATGATTCTAGCTGGCACGTTGATAAAAAACCTCTGAACTAACTTAATGCATTAATACACTAGATATGTTGTAACCGACCTCTGACAGACTTACATAAGGTGTGATATTGCGTTATATAATATACACTGTGTTTGCACGTCGGTATGAACCTCTGAACTAGAGTAATATTAATAGGAGACAACTATTAAAGTTGGATGCTGGAGCTCTTTACCCCACACATCTAAAACTATATAGAATTTGGAGTCAGATACTAAATTAAACTTGGAGTCGACATTAAACTAAATTGGAGTCAGATCATAACAATAATAACACGCATCTATCCTTCGACTGCGTCCTATTTCCGTCTTTGGTCATAGAGTCGCAGAGGGTTAATAAGAGCTCTGATAATCTCAGACATAAAAACCCTACAGTTTGATTGAGAAAAGTGCAGGCTGGCATTTCTGGGTAGACGATCTTGAAACTGTGTTTACAAACCACTCGTGCTCTGTTCTTGCTTTTGATCGTAACCATTTACAAGTAAAGGCGTTTAAATTAATGTTTACTAAAGTTACTATTCCAGTACTTTTTTGTGTTTTCTGTAAACGGCGAACACGTCTGCTCTGACCGGCTGAGCAAACAAATTTTGACAATTTGTATCGTCGAGTTGGATGACGAGTTGTTTATTATGCCATCTAAAGTAATTGCATTTTTTTGGACACCAGAGGGCATAATCATACGTCATGCTCATTCCATTTGCATCATTCCTTTTAATCGCAGGGAACTAAAGATTCTTTCGAATTGATATTCTTAAGAAATTTAAAAATAATGTTTTCACTTGGTTATTTAAGATATGATGAGGCTACAATAGAGCATTTGTTTACTGCTCATTTCTATTAATTGCAAATGACTTTTTTTTTTTGTTTAAAAGCATCTTTTAGGATTTTTTACACTTCAGATCGATCAAATCCATAACTCAGTATTGTGAATCGTTGTTACATCCCTAGCATTTACATTACATTTTAGTCATTTCTGTATTTCTTTTCTACCTGCTCTATCGCCACCAAATAAAAACTTTCAACCCAAGTTATGAAGCCATGATGCTTAGAATAATCATTGTAAGAAAATAATCTTTACAATACTACAACAATACTCGTTGTAAGAAAAAAATTGATGGTCATCGAAATGACACACCTGCTATTTTAATAAATCACTGCACTGAGGTTCTGATACCTCACAAAAAATAATGAATGAAGCCCCCATGCAGCCAAAAGTATTTGGACACGCTCCTGAATGCAGCCGAAAGTAACACACACCCACCTTCTTTCTACTTGTGACATTTCAAGCACAACTGTTGTTCCTTCAGGAAATGATCTAGATGTTGTTGTTGTTGTTGTTATTATTATTATTTTGCTTCATTTATAAAGTCAGTAATCCATGTGATTTGAGCAGGGCGCCCAGACATTTGCACGAGACCGTAACTGGTCCTCAAACTTGGCTTTCATCGTGTCTGTGGAACGTTTTTTTCCTCGATGGACTTCAGGAACAGTCAAACGGCGTGTCTGATTAGATTTGGGTAACCTGATGCACAGACGCCGTCCAACCACACAGCTCAAATTGTATTGTGCTGAGTTCATTCGATTAGAAGGAAACACACACACACACACACACACACACACACACACACACACACACACACGGCCTCTACTAGATCAAGTTTGCTTAAATGTTCAGAACTTTCTGACGCACAGATGTTTCTGGTACAGGTACGCACCATTTAACGTCTGCATTATGCTCTGTGGAACAGGCCGTTGATGTATATCGAGTTTATACTGTACTTATAACCATAGATCATACCATAGAGCATAGATCCGCTAGAGGGCGCCGTTACCTGTGTAATGTCATTCTCTGGGATAGTTTCTGTAGAAAGAACAGATGAGACCAAAAATACTGTTCCGAAGTAACTGCTCGTGTAGTTTGGTGAGCTAAAAATAAAGAACTTGAACTTAACATATTGGAGATGTTTGGCTGAAATTATAGCCGCGGTAACGTCTGATCTATTTTCAAACAAGCTAAGCAGTTGACCTGTAGTTGCTTTTAAATGTTGTTCCTCGTTATTATTCTATAGTCTAAAGTGAAAATGCTATGGAAAACCCTTAAGAAGCAAATGCGTTACGAAAACAGAGAGGAGATGGAAGGTCAGCATTTTGCTTTACAGACCAAAATTTCGAAGGCTTTCAGATCTTGTGACCGCTGCAGTTTTCCTGAGATTCCACTTCTTAATAATGTTTTATAAACTGCGAGCTCTCTTCTCAGCCTCTCCTGCTTTCTGAGATCCAGCGATCATTATTTTCAGCTCCTCAGTCAGCTGATTAGAAGCGGCTGAGAGGCTTGAAGGCTCTGAGAATTTATTAAGGCCGGTCTTGGATTAAGGCCGAACAAGTCAATTAGGTTCTTAATAAAAACGTTAGTGGATCATCTGGGAAAAGTGGCCAAATGTTACTAAAGGTCACTGGAATTCCCATCCAGATTCTCCCAGTCTTTGAGTAAGAAATATTCTGACCTTTTTAAGCAGACGTCCTATGCTGCTCAGACCCAGAGATATAACCAGCTGCGTTAACGACAAAAACCAGACCACAAATCAGAAATCTGATCAGGAATCGATCACGGAATCTCTAAAGAATCCAAATAAAACTGGGAAGCGTTGGTCGAAACTTGACATGGACTGACTTCGACAAACGATCAGGTGGCACAGCGGGCATACGCTATAGAACGCAGGTGCCTCCATCTCGCCCTGGTGCCACACAGATACCCACACAGATGGCCCTAGGCTTGCTCAATTTGGGATTGGACGTAGTTATTAGGAGATAATCTAAACTTGTAAAGTTGCTTTGAGACAATGCTCCACTGTAAAAAGCGCTATATAAATAAATCTGACTTGACTTGACTCGAGATACACCTGGCTGTGTCTGAGGGAGGACACTCAGATGAGGGGATCATTTTGTAAATCAGAAGCTTTTTGTATTTTTATTCTCTGAAAGTGACCCAAAAAATGGACACGTCGACCTTAGTCCATTCTATGAGGATCCTCATGGAGGAACGCCGTGGGTCATACGGGGGCACTCGCCAGCCTATGGAACTCCTGCTTCGCCAAAAGGCTGTGGCGTTGGACAGCCGAACTGGGAGGGCGAAAAATATAAATAAAATTTTGGCAACGAAAAGCCGAATCGTTGTCCACGATCTATCAAATAAACACTTTAGTTATGGCAGGTTTCCAGATGATCGGCTCATAATTTCATTAAGTTTGTCCTTTAAAGTGGAAGAAAAATTTTCCTTCAAAAATGATTACATGAAACATTTCTAATTTACCAAAAGCACAGCTCTGTGTCATTATGCTCGTATTTATAATAAAGTCAGTCTAACAATTTAATAAACCTAATTTTGAATGAAATCGATACACTTTCCTGCTGAACAAACAAACTAGTGATGCACGATATATCGGCGACTGATATATTATTTGCGGATTAGAGTTTTAGCTGATATTACAGTTGATATTTATTACAGGCCTGCGGTTATATTTTAATATTTCTTTGGTTTTCTTTTCGTTATCCATCGAGCAAAATATCTGATGTTGCAGACTGTGTAGTTCTCTCAATCTTTAATTGTTCTTAAAGGTAAGGTTCTTACTTTTTTTAATTGAAGGTTAGAAAAGAAAATGGAAGAAAATTTTCCTTTGAGAGAACTGTTTATAGTAATCATCATGTCTGATTTATGTTTTATTGCTGTCTAAAAAGAGTTACTGATCCAGCTTTTGCAGATCCAGTTTTTAGCAGCAGTTCAAATATAGATTATAATGTGGACTTCTTGTAAATACAGAAAGGTTAAATTATTGGTTTTAATATCATTATTGGCCAAAACAATGTGCCCAAGAAATAAAAATATCCCTGAAACAAACCAAATATACAAGATCCTACTGTGGATAAAATAAACACACAACTGACTAAACACTGTAAGAGCTGAGCTATCAGAGGGACTTTTCTCACTATAAGAAGAATAAAGACTAAAGACTTACCCAGTGTGAACCCATTCAAAACGTGTAACAGGACCTCGAATTAAGAACGAATCTTTAAAAAAAAAAACCAACAACAACAAGATTTTACAGACTGAGTGTGTATGGTGTTTGGACGGCCAGTGAATGAAGCAGAAATAATCCCCCAACGTTCCTCCTGAACGGCTTATGCAAGGCGAGGGAGTGACAAGTGAGAAAAAGAGAGAGAGAGCTGAAGAGAACAATAAGAGAAGTAAAAGAAAGAAAGAGGAAAAAATGTGTGAGGAGTGGCACACGGGCAAAGCAGAAACACAGCGAGTTTCTCAGCTGTTAGTTTGAGTGTGAAGTTAACAGCAAAGGACAGGATGAAACGGAACCTGAAGCAGACCTCAACAAACAGTTAGTTCCGGAAAAAATGCAGAGTCTTTGCTTTTTGGAATTGGTTCCATAGCCAAAAACTATACAGTGCAAATTACATCAACACACTGTATTAGGTGGAAACCAAGGCTTGAGTACCTTTTCTCTCTCTGTCTTTGTTTCCAGAACCCAAAAAACAAATATTTGTTTTTTAAATTTCCTACGTCCACAAGAGGGCGCTTCAGTCTACGACATGTTAAGCATTCAAACGCACAGCGATATTAGTAAGATGATGATGAAGATTATTTTTTTTTATTGTTATTTTAATCATCATCAGCGGAATGTGGAATTACTAGTCAAATTTCTTATTCGGTTGCTCACAGAACTGGTGGGACGATGCATCGTCCGGCTAATTGATTATGTGTTCTTGATTTTTCCGCCATCTAATGCATTTCCAGCTTTGAACTTACTCACAGACGCATATTTACATTTACAGCATTTAGCAGATGCCCTTATCCAGAGTGACTTACAATTGATACAGTCTTACAATCCAAGCCATTGTGGGTTAAGAGTCTTGCTCAGGGACCCAACAGTGGCAGCTTGGCAGAGGTGGGATTTGAACCCTTACCTTAACCACTAGGCTACCATCCCATACCCACAGTCCCATATCCCGTTCTCAGTGAGAATGCAGAGACTAAAGTTGTATACATGGAAAGTACCTTAATTTTAATTGTTATTCACAAGATCAGGATTGTTAACGACTAGGAAGGACCAAAGAGGTTGAACTGTGGATGGACTGAGATTTGGCATCTGAAACGCCAGGGGTTGTTTAAGTTCCTGAATCTCAGCTCGCTGGTGGACTGGGAGTTACAGCGACCGCTCGGGGATCAGACTGGGCCTGAGGGACACACAGTCCTTTAGAGCAGCCGATCCACAAAGGCTATGGGGACAAATTCTCATGCACTTACAACTAAAACTCATTTTTTGGATGTAATATTTGGGTGTCCACAAACTTCTGGCTATATAGTGTATGTGGATAGATGGATTTGAGAGAGCGGGAGTGTGGATGGTAAATCTGATCAGTTGCCATGGTTAATAAGCGGCGGTAAATGAAGGTCCGTGACTGAGCTGAGGGTAACGCGGGTGCGTTTCTGAGATAACGCTCGTTCTGCTGTGGGGGAAGAGGAATTAAATAAATATAATTAAATAAATAAATAAAAGCAGACGATCTTTTCGCCGGTACAGCAAGTACAAAAACACAAGGACACACACCTGATAGTGTGCAGAATCCCTAAGCCCTGCTGGACCAATCAGAGCAGAGGAAAATGACATCATCATCGGTGTCGGGGATTGGAGGAGGTGTCATGGGCGCCCTCGTTAGATACTGCTGCGTTTGGTGAATTCGGCCTCTATTCCTTTCTGCCCAGTAGGAGGTGGAATAAAACCCCCGAGCACTCACTGCATTCTCATCCTGCATTCTCAAGCTGTGAAATATTAGAGTCAAACCAGAACCAGTTTGGCTGCATGTAAAGAGTTTTTGGGCTTGTACCTAGGGGTGGGTATTGGAAAGGACTTTGCAATACGATACATCTTGAAATGTATTGTGATATTCCACATAGTTCACTGAAAATACAAAAACAGCTGAAATACAAGTTATGGTGTACAATCTGAATCGTCTTGATCCATCACATCTCACTGATAATTCCACAGAAAGAGTCAAAACCATGTACTGCGCCATCTACAGGAGCGGAGATTGTAGTTTACACCTCTTCGGTGTCACTGCAGAAAATGGTGTGTGTGTGTGTGTGTGTGTGTGTGTGTGTGTGTGTGTGTGTGTGTGTGTGTGTGTTGTTGCCTGCCGAATGAACACACACTGACGTAAACCTCTTACAGTAAGCAGATTTCAGAGCCTGATCTAACTTTACTTCCCACCTGCTGCAGGAGCAAACGGTTTGGTGCTGAGGGTTCAAGTCATTCAAAATAATCAATGCTTGATTAAAAAATAGTTTAATTTGTTGTCATTTATGCGCTCTGGCCTTTTCATGCGCCTTGTATCTGGACTGTTATGATTTTAATTTTAGTTCAACTCAATACTTTGTATCATAACCTTTGTTGGCAATGACAGAGGTCAGACGTTTCCTGTAAGTCTTCACCAGGTTGGCACACACTGTAGCTGGTATTTTGGCCCATTCCTCCATGCAGATCTCCTCTAGAGCAGTGATGCTTTGGGGCAACATGGACTTTCAACTCCCTCCACAAATGTTCTATGGGGTAATTCATCTGTTGTTCCTGTTTGAGCCCTGTACCGCTTCCAGTCCAGATGCTTATGAATTCATAACATGACTTGGTGTGAATATTAAGGTTTTCATTCTTAGAATAAGGTCAGTTCCGTAGCTGGATTGTGATGGCTTAACGAGGCTGATTTTGTTCTGTACAAACAAAACCTCACTGTCTAAATATTTTGTGCCATTTTTCTTAAGAACAGCTGCAGAAATGTCGACCCAGAGAAAACGAATCATTTTTGACCATCAGACTGAACCAGAAAGCAGAGACGAACTTTATTAGAGAATGAGCTGAGCTTAAAGGACAAAAAAAAGAGTGTGGATTCAGTCGGAGCCCTTCAGGTGAGGGTTTTGAACAGGGCTGGGACAGGTAAGAGGAATCAACGGGATTAAAACGTGGCTGGAATCTGAACGCACATAACGAAGGTCAAGCTCTGAAACGATGGACCGATCAGCCTGAACGTTTTATTGAGGATCTAACAAAAACAAAACCCCCTAACACAGCCCCGCCCCGCCCCGCTCTCTGGGCGCTTGCCAGTCCGGTTGAATTAACTTCAGCTTTTCTGTATCAGTGAGCAGAGAAGAAAAAGCCTCTGGTGTTACAAGTCCTCAAAATAAACATCCAGCATCTTCATCTCCATCCATCATCACCTCGGCTCTGGCCTGGGCCTTCTGCAGAGAGAGAGACGTGAAGGGTGGCATCCACGTGACAGTCACGTGGCATGATGTCATTCTCTCTCTCTCTCTCTCGCTCTCTCTCCCTCTCTCACTCGCCATTTCTCTCTGTCTTAGGGCTGTGCGATATGACGATATCTGTCGCCTGATGAAGAAGACCGTCTAGCGTTTAATTGGGGGGGGGGCAAAACTGTTTCTTCACTGAAGATACAGTAATTGTGGTCATACCACACAGCCCTTCTCCCTCAACCTTTTCTTTCTGTCCTGTACATAGCGGGGTTATATCCACTATCCAGAAAGTTTTTGCCAATGTTGAAAATGTGCAAAGAAAAATCTGAATGGGAAAAAGTCCAAACATTGCAAAAAGAGTTTTACATTGCAGCTGAGTTTCTACATGTATGTAGGGCATCACCCAGAGCTTCTGATCCTCACAGAGAGCAGGGAACCCGCTGTTCATGCCCTATAAATTCTTAAAGAAGTACTCTCTAATGGGCGAGGATTGGGGTTTGGGTATCGAAACCCGATTCCAAGTAAATTCCAAGAACCGATTTCACTTATCGGTTCCTATTAACGCATTTTATGCATCGAATACACGATCGCCCTCGGTATATTCAGGAGGCCCCTATCTGCAGGACCGGTGCGTCGTGTAATCACGTACATCATCTCACAGTTCTGTTCTGATACGCTGCACTGGAGCACTAGCAGAAGATGGACGCTCAAAAGTTTGTGAGAGAAAATTAAAAGGCGAAATGTAACGTGTGGAAGGTTGATCTGTTATAAAGGAAGCAAAAACTCTAAAGCATGATCCTGAGCTTCAGCAGTGTACCAGATTCACCCGACTGCTCTCTAAGCTCAAAATGAGCTAAAACGTTTAATATGTACAAAGCTTAACGTGATTTAATGTTAAAACAACGACTAAAAACCAAAATCTGTCAGTTATTACTGATCATAAATAATCTCTACAGCTGAAATGATTAAGCTGTGATCCAAAAGGAAAGGAATCATTCTTACATTAAGGTTTTTTCTTCACATTTAAATCTGTTATGATGCTTTTATGAGGTTTGTTATGTAGTTGTTGTCTCTGTGTGACTGGACTGCATCAGTGGTTACGGACATTAGTTTTGTGTGTGCATTTAAACCGATATGACGGGCAGTTCGGGAGCTTCATGCTCTACTTGCTTCATGCTTGTTTCGCTTCAGCTTCATTGTTGGTAAGAGATATTCGTTGTTGCTTGCTACTGCTCATTTTTGTACGATGATTACTGTTTTGCTCATTTTCAGACTAGTTATATCGTTTTTGCTTGCTTGTGCTCTGGTTACCGAACCTTGACAGATTGCTGATCGTTTTGTGTTGTGTTTATGTTCAGTGACATGTTTCCTGTTTGTCTTTCCCATTTACCTCCTTCCCAAAGTCTGTCGTCTCATCCCTAGTCTGGGCGTAAAACGTAAAGAGCTTAACGTAAAAATTATTTCTTTCCTTTTGGATCACAGGTTCGTCGTTTCAGCAGTAGAGATTATTTATGATCAGTAGGAACTCAGAGAAGTTTGGTTTGTAGGTCATTGTTTTATTACATTAAACCATGTTTAGCTTTTTACTGATAAGTTTAATTGAAGTTAAAAAATGGATGGATATTCTTTATACCTAAACCATTTTGGAATCAATTATAACTGGAATCAGAGTCGGCCAACAATACCCAAATTTAGCTCAATTTAGCTCTCTCTCTCTCTCTCTCTCTCTCTCTCTCTCCCTCTCTCTCTCTCCCTCTCTCTCTCTCCCTCTCTCTCTCTCTCTCTCTCTCTCTCTCTCTCTCTCTCTCTCTCTCTTTATTAATCCTCTTTAATAGCCTGCATCCCACAGCCATTTCATCACTTCTGACCTCTGAAGCCTGCAGTTGCTGCCCATCAGGCCGTGTGCCCACCAGCTCCCACTCCATTTTGTGATCACACACACACACACACACACACACACACACACACACACACCGCGCTTGCTGATCACATGTTCGGCTCGTGTTGTGGTCGGTTACCAAAGTCTGCGGCGTCCTACAGCGACGGCACCTGCTACACCCCCGGTGTTACATCATCGGACCCTGTTTACTCTTTTCTGTACCTCGTGCAGTCTTAGCCAAAAATATGTGGACGCCTGTAATAATATATCCAAAAAAACAAAGCTGATATTTGGGAGTTTTTTTCCAAACCTGTATTTTAATATAATTATTAATGTTTTAATTTACATTTTGGAACCTGAACAGCTGTGTAAAACTATTATTCTTTTGTTCGTTTGTTCTTTTTCTTTCATTCTTTTTCTCTTACTTTCTCAGTATTCCCTTTAGCTGTTTCCTTCCTTCATTCTTTCTCAGGGTTCTCTTTAGCTGTTCTTTCTTTCTTTCATTCTTTCTGTCTTTCTTTCTCGGTGATTGGTTCTTGATGCAGTGCCGTCTGAGGGAGCGGATCACGCCTCTTCAGTTTAGGCTTTTTAGGAAATTCCTCCAGATTCCTTGAATCGTTTAATGATGTTACGCACTGTAGAGGGAGAAATATATAAATCCCTTCCAGTCTTTTTTTGAGGAACTTTTGTTTTTAAATATTTCACGCATTAGCTGACAAACCGGAGATCCTCTGATCATGGGTGAGAGTGAAATCTATTCAGACAGAGCCAGCACACCAACGTCCACTGTTTACTGACTGATAAATGAAGAACAAAGCAAGCTTCAGGTTCGGTTTGTACAGCTGCATCTGAATTTAACGTCACTCGGTAATATTACAGGTCTCGGTTGTAGACGTTTAAAACAAAGCAATGAAAGTCTAATTAGCCTAACCGTCTCCCATCCCCAGCCCCCAGAACCAGAGGAGCTCTGAAATAGACATAGATGAAGAGGGGAGCTCTGGTTGCTCCTCTACTCTCTAGGACAGGTTTCCAGTAAAGATCACACCAAGAGCTCAGCTTGGTGTAATGATGAGGTAAGTGCAAACAGCCCAGAAAGACAACAGAAAACTCAGTGTTTCCTTCTGTCCTCTTGAAGAGAAAAGGTGTTATTTGTATAAGGAAACCTCGAAGAAAACAACCACCCGGATATTGCAGGAGGTTCTGTGGAGTCAGTTTCACTTTATTCACCAACAAACCACACAAATAGAACTCGATGGCTCGGCCTTAACAGATTGAGAATATGTCTGAAAACGCTGATGTGGCATCCCAAGGATTTATCGACCAGATCCATTCCGGAGTCCAGCTCTGGTTTACTCTCAGGCACACGATTAAATCGATAATAGCTTGTGGGTCTTTAGAATGCAATACACCCCCTAGATGCAAACCTTCGGCTAACAAACTTTCAAAGATGTGAATGTGCATGTGCTTATTTCAATAAGTGCAACATTTTAAGAAATGTGGCAGAATTTCAAGTTGCGTTTCTGGCGCTTAACGGAGGCGCATGCAGTCGTATTCAGCTCGTGTTACTGACTGTCATGCTTTGGGCAGAAAGCGGGAGATGAATATTAGAAGCCGGTACAGAGCAAAAATTATTTAAAAAACTGCAAAAAAAAAAAACACTGGAGAACAGAGTGCAATAATGAAACTAAGACCTGGGCACACAGGCGCCATAAACGGTCCAAACAGAGAACAGGAATGGAGTGATAACCGAAACCATAATAGCACGAATCGAACAGAAGCGAAACGAACTCGATTCACACCAAACAAAGGAAATGCAGAATTTAAATAACCGAACTGAGACAGAAAGCAAACAGCTGAACTAAATCAGGAAGCCAGAATGTAAAATGGGATGACATGGAAGGAGTGACGGATGCTGGGAAGTGTAGTCCAGTAGGACTGTGTACAGTAGGTACCTCCTTTTTGTGGAATTATTGTCCTATTTTAAACCCAGCATGTCTAGTATTACATGTATAAAGCATCTCTATAGGAAGCAGTGAGCCATAACAGCAAACACTAAAATGAAAGTAAGAAAGTAGTTTGGTTGATGTGTTTAGCTCCAAAACCAACATGCAACATAATCATGACCATAACGTGGATTTTGATCCATCTTAAATACAGCCATTCTTTTCCTTTCTTTCTTTTTCTTTCTGTCCCAGTATTCTCTGTAACCATTTTCCTTTCTTTCTTTCTTTCTTTCTTTCTTTCTTTCTCAATATTCTTTGGCTTTTCTTTCTTTCTTTCTTTCTTTCTCAATATTCTTTGGCTGTTCTTTCTTTCTTTCTTTCTTTCTTTCTTTCTTTCTTTCTATTCATTTTTTTCATGCTTGCTTTCTTTCCTGCTTTTGTTCTTTCTTCCTTTTTCTTTCTTCCTCAGTATTCTCTTTAGCCTGTCTTTTTCTTTCTTTTTCTCTATATTCTGTTTAGCCTTTCTTTCTTTCTTTCTTTTTCCTCAGTATTCTCTTTAGCTGCTCATTCTTTCTATCCTTTGTTCATTTGTTCGTTCATTCATTTATGTACACTTGTTCTTTTTCTTTCATTCTTTTTCTCTATCTTTATCAGTATTCCCTTTAGCCATGCTTTCTTTCTTTTCTTTCTTTCTCAATATTCTCTTTAGCCTTTCTTTCTTTCTTTTTCTTTTCTTTTCTTTCCACTGGTGCCAGTTACTGTAGAGGGCACTGTAGTTGCAGGGTAGCCTGGCACTGCCTTTTCTGCTGGTGGGTGCAGTGGAGTAAAACTGCCCTGCTCAGTGAGCTGTGCCCAGATCTTCACCACCACCTCCACATAACCTCTCTCACACAGAGCCTCGAGTGCCCGGGCTTTAGTCAGGAGGCACCAGAGGCATCGGATAACCCAAAGAGCAGAGCTTTAAAGAAAAAGTACCGGACTAGTCCATACCATATATGATGAAGTAGGTCATGTGACCATGTGTTTTCCAAAAAGAGACGTTTTCTAACGTTTTTAGTATTTTTTATTTTTTTTTATGAACCATGAATAATAAACAGATCCGCACTCGCGTTCTCCTCTCCTACATTCCACTCACATCAACATCTACTCGCACTGCCGAACCCATTCACGGTTGCCATAGCAACACCAACTGCCTCCCTAGATAGATGCAGACCATATACGCACAAACACGCGGCGTGCAGATCGGAGCATCGCTCACCACACACACTTACGCAAAACCAACCGGTCCTTCACAGTCCTTTCATAAAGATCACTTTACTGTTTCTGTGTTTTTTATTGAAATCCTTCTTTAGTGGTGCTAATTAGTGTTGTAGTTAAACTGCTATAGACCAGGTCGAGGCCGGGGACCATCGTGAGTCGGTTCGTATAGAGTCTGAGTCCAGAACAAACCGGGACACGTAATCCCTGTGTCTCTAAGCGTGAGACATTTTAATAGTCAAGTCGCAAATCAGACCATGATATATATTGTATATATATATATATATATATATATATATATATATATATATATATATATATATATATATATATATATATCAAGACCATAATAGTCAAATCTGACCAAGACCAGGAGTCGAAACTGAGGCGAGATTAAGATTTTTTTTTTCCATCATACAAGAACAAAAAGTAGATAATGGGGAAAAACATTTTTTTGTAATTCTTCACTTTGTTATACATATATTATACATTATATAATTATATAATATCATTATAATTATTAATAAATAATATTGTATTTAATCATAGATTTTGTAAAATATAACAAAATTATATATAGACTAAAATTATATTAAATTATTATTATTATATTCTAGTCTTAGTTTAACTAAGGAAATGTAACTTTTGGAAGTAAATGATGGTGATGATTCTGATTTCCTTTTATGTTTTAATGCTCAACTTTGATCGCTGCCTCTGGCCAGAATCACTACATAAAGTCAGCTGAATATAGCCAGCAACATCCATTCGATCCCTTTTGATGATTAAATGTGAAAACAGAATCATAATAATTCCAGATTTTGCTGATATTGTAAAGTGAGCAAAAAGGTGAGAATGCTGCTTAAACTTACAATCTTAACGTAGGACTATTCCCAATAAACCAGGTTCACTGACTGGATCCTGAATGAGAAGAGCAGGTATATGTTTTTCCCAAATGTTATTTAGTAGAGAAAGGACTGATTTATTCTGTTTTAATGGATTGTTGATATACAGTAACGATAGAAAAAAGTTCAGTTTATAATTAACGTTATCTCAGACAGACGCATCGGACCCAGCTGGGATCAACAACAATTTCAGAATCCACCTTACCACGAAAATTAGACAAGACCGAGTCCAAATGAGACAAAGACGGCTCATTTATGGTCTCGAGACTTGAGTACTACAACACAAATACTTTTGGCATGCATGTTTTTAGCCGTCGTAGGAAAAGATTTCTGTTGGATAGATGGTTGGTAAGAAATTCCTCCGAACAGTATCGAGAATATTATTTAAGTGGCTATTCACAACAGGAGCACGATTCGATCTTCCTACGATAAAACATTCAAATAAAAGGCATTCCTCACTTGTTTCTGAACTCTAAACAACGCAAAACGATGAAGATTTTCTTAAGTTAAAAAATAGTCTGCTGCAATTGAAAGAAATACCTAGAAACAGAAGTTTAAAGTGTAAACAAAATTGTGTTGTATTGCAGATTCCTGGTATCTTAAACAGCTGAGTGAAAACGTTCCTTTTTTATTTCTGTAGAATAACAATTAAAAATAGCGTACTTTCCGTGTATAAAAAAACGAAAACAAAAAGAATCCCGTGAATTAAAAATGAATTAGGAGGACAAAATGTGATGTTGTAACTAGAACTGTGACGATATTGATTTTTTTACGAATATAGAGAATGTAAACAGAGTGGGTTGCCAGCTGCACTGAATATGCACCAGTCTGTGATATGCGCTATGGGCCCTCCCTCTGAGCACGTATTTGGTGCTGTCCTGTGGTCATACCTGCCAACGTTCAACAGAAGAGGGATTCCTTCAGGTTATTTAATGAAATCTTTTCACTTGCAAACACTTAAGTGATTGAAAACTGAAATGTTAAGCCCTTGGTCTTCTCTGGGTCTATAAAAATCCTATAAAAAGGCTTTCAGAGGATATTTTTGGATTGTGTAGCTCTAGGTGAGAGATCGTACGACTCCCCACTCGAAGACATTTTTCCCAGTTGACAGACTTTGAGAGGGGGAGCATCATTGGACTGAGAGAAGCAGGTTGGTCGTTATGAAGTTCCTCCATCTGGGCCATTCTGACCTAGCTGTTAGGAGGTGTTGGGAGCAGTGGTTTTATGGGGGCACACACACGGTGAACAGGCTCCGGACGGCCCAGACAGACCCCAAGTAGAGAGGATCGTTTGATCCACCGACAAGCATGAGCAGCTCCTACAGTTTGGATATCCACCATCCAGAAACAGGGGGCACCTTCACTAAACACCCCTGTCTCTGCCCGGACCATTTACAGACACTAAAGGAAATTTGTTGTCACAGCCCCAATGATGTGCTGCCCTCGTTTGCAGTGGTGTCGTGAATAAGAAACCTGGACTGCTACGGATGGAACTGTATCGTCTTCAGAACTGCTGGTGTGATGATCTAGGGAGTGATACGAGGGACACTAACGGCTTAGCATCCTGTGTTGCCTCTCATGGTAGGGCTTCCAGCTGGCACTTTTCAGCAGGATAATGTAGGATAATCTGCCAGATTGCAACACTTCCTCGGCCTACCATTTTGCCAGATTTATCGCCAATCGAGCATTTATGGGACCAGCTGGGACCCCATGGAAATTTGTGAAATTAAGTTATATTTACAAAAAAAGCAAACCCTCTGATGTAAGAGAGGAGCATCAACATCTGGGCGGGTGAACATCTGTGCATCGGAAGTGGACACAAGCGCTGAGTAATGCTGCAGAGCAAAACGAGGGACGGCGCTGCGCTTATGTATCCTCATCCCTACTGGCCTGGTGGCAGGGACAAGCGAGAGAAACAGAGAGAACCGAATGCGAGAGAGAGAAAGGTAAACATGAGTAATGTGTGTCGTTCAGATGAAGCTTTCTGAGGTCCAATCTCACTCATGACTCAGACGCCAAACAAACCATTTCTGATTTCTCTACAGATTACATAATACACAGTAACTCCTTCCACTATCACAACAAAGTCAAGAAGCTTTCAAAAAATGCAGTCTTACACAAAACGGTGGCCAAAACTGCTCATTCTGTTTATGGTTTGAACGAAGAACTTGTAGGAATCACCAATTTATCTCTCCTCACACTGACATCGGTAGGAGCGGAAGCATAACACAAGCCTTGATTTTTGTTCATTTATAGTTTCTCCAACATTTCTCCCACATCCAACACCACGAATACAAGAACCTTTACCACTGTTAATTCGGACCATGCAATCTGATTGGCTGAGAGGTGTTCTATATTGTCCATCACTGTGACCGAAGCTCTTCAAGTATTACTTCACCACATAAACACGTGCGATGTTGTGGTAACGAAATTCTTCAGTTAGAAGGCGAGAGGCAAGATGTAGTTTATTTTAACACACCAGTAAGATATACAGCAAGTCCTCTAGCTACAGACCACTTCCATTCCGAGAGTCCAAAAGATCGTACGTCCAACATATTTAGCCTAAAGCAGTCAGCTTGTGATCCTCCAACACCTGATCTCTCTTACTTTCATTTTAGTGTCCACTGTTACAGCTAGGGTTGGGGTTCTGTATGGTTCAAGCCATTACAGTTACAAGTCGGGTATGTCACCGTTTCTGTTTGTTGCTCTCAGTTCTCTGTTGTGTTTTAGTTTCTGGATAAAGCTCTGCTCTGAACCGGCTTCTAATGTTCATCTCCCGCTTTCTGCCCAATGCATGATTTTTTTTCCAGGGTTGGAAAAAAAACATGCATTGGGCAGAAAGCGGGAGATAAACATTAGAAGCTGGTTAATTGTTAATCTACATCGTCAATCGTTTGTCTTTTCAACTGTCCTATCTCTCTCCATATATGCAATGTAATTAAATTTGACTTCCATTAGGACCTGGGGGAGGCGCTGCTGCCCCATAACATCCCTGAAACGGTGCTCTGCAGAGCTTTACTAAAATATGCAATTAAAAACATCTAAGATCTTTATTCTTCTAACATAATTGGATTTTAAAAAGCTAGTTTGGCTAGTACTGGTTTACGATGGTATTGGATTCTTTTTGTTGGGGTTTTACCAGTAGACTTTTTGTCCTCTGACTGGTAGGGGACTTTGATTTTTCATATTTCCTTGTGTGAAAATTAATAAAAATTAAGTGATTAAGTGATTTTTTTTTTGCTTTCAAATGTCACCCTGTCCTAAAAATCCAGTTATCCAGGTTATTAAGCATGAATGCAGCTACAGACCAGATGCACCTTTAATCGTACTAGTTTATATTCTCAGTATTTGAGTGTATTTAGGACCTGCTACTGCATCTTTGCTCTTGTTTTGTATCTTTGTTTGATCTGTACATCTTGTTAGTGGATAGATTGGAGTTAAGCCATATAAGATCTGTACCTAACACAGACTTTGAATGATGTGTCACTTTATAGAAATTTACTATTTGGCTATTTCGCCAAATGGCATGTTTACATGTTATGCCAGGTTCATAATGTGGACCTTTTTGGGTCTCCCAGGGGACTAACCTTTTGACCCTTCTAGTCAAAGATTAGACCCCCATTTGTAAATCTCTAATGACGTCCCGGTCAGTAACACAACCACTTCTTGATAAAGCCCGAATATGACTGAGACCGAGTAAACAACAACGTTCTGCTCGAGGTGTGAACTAACCTACAGTGCTGAGACGCAACTTGAAATTCTGCCGGAGTTTTTATTTTTGCGCTTATTATTATTGCACTTATTAATTTTCAATGTACTGCACATGCACGTTCGCGTCTTTGAAAGTTAGTTGAAGGTTCACATCTAGGGGATGTACTGTATACAAAAATAAACTAAGTTAAACACTACACTATTTGAGGACTGATAACGTGAAAGAAAGAAAGAAAGAAAGAAAGAAAGAAAGAGAAAGAAAGCTCCATAACTCTAACTTTAACATTTCTGATTGAGAACATTTACGTTAATAACTTCAGCTAACTCATTTAAATTATAACAGTCAGGCAGGTATGGACTTCTTTCTTCCTCAGTATTCCCTTTAGCCTTTCTGTCTTTCTGTACGTCATATGAAATCTGTACTTAAAACAGACTTTGAATGACGTGTCCCTTTATGGAAATTTGCTATTTGGCTATTTCTTCAAATGGCATGTTTTAATCCTTCATTCCACAGTATAGCTTTCACTGCATTCATCCCCTTCTACCTGTCCTACCTCACCTTATGTACCCTTAAGCTCCACCCCTGGACTATACCAACATAAGAAACGGGCATTAGGTGGACTAGAGCATTAGCATTAAACAACAAGCCGTCACTTCTTAGAGGAAGTGGGTACGTACCCTTTCATTCTTTGTATTAATGTTAGGACCTGAAAGGCTTTCCATAATCCTGACTTCAGATAAAGAAGCTTAATTTCACATCACTGATACGAGCTACGAGATCCTGGAGGAGGTATACGAACTAGATTTTAATCTGCGGCACTTTATTAACCTCCTCCGCCTCTAATGAAGGTCATAAGTTTGGGTGTGCTGCGTTGAGGTTTGACTTTATGACTGCGGCATCACAAGAACAACTGTGTGTGTGTGTGTATGTGTGTGTGTGTGTGGTGCTGTAAGGTGTGTGTGAGGTGTTGTAAGGTGCCGCGGTCCTGAGATCGGCAGTGTGAGCCCTACGCGGTGTGTTTTGGTCTCGCGCAGAGGCTCAGGTGTGCATCGGGCTGTGAAAATGGAAGCAGGGTGAGGACGGGAGACGCAGCGACGTGTGAAAGCCGCCGCTTAAGATGGAGGCCGCAGAGCGCCGAGTGAGAAAGCCTGAGGAGATCCGCGGGGAGAGGGAGTTCCAGGCAGTCATCGTCTGTCATTCTGAAGCGGAGACGACGCTCCGATGCTGTTTGAAGTCAAACTGCAGTTAGATTGATTTGATCATTTGATATCGGGCTGTAAGAGAGAAACCAGACTCCGCTCAAGGTTCGTTCTGATTTCTCTGCAGTCTGAGACATTTAAAAACCGGCGTCTCCTGCTGTCACAGCGTCGTTGCCTTCGCATAACGCTGCGTGCCAACCCGGGCATCGGGCACGTCTTATCGTATGGACCCGCGTCTAACAGGCAGATCTCACCAACGAGACGATCACAGGATCCACACAGACCAGCAGCAACGTTATTTATTTCCTTCTGTATTCTCTTTAGCCTTTCTTTCTTTCTTTCTTTCTTTCTAAGTATTCTTTTAGCCTTTTTATTTTGTCTTTCATTCTTACTTATTCTTTTTATCCTTTGTTTGTTTCTAGTTTTCTTTGTCTTTTTTTCTTTCTTTCTACTTTTCTTTCTTTATATTTTTTTCTTTCTTGCCATCTTTCTTTCTCTAGCTTCTAACTAATCTAGCTAATTTAGAAGTCAAGGAAGCGCTTTATTTCTGTCCTCTTTATCTTGAAATCTAACAATAACAAATGCGCTCTAACGTGAGATCTGTGAGTGCAGCAGGCCAGAGCCGATATCTCACATTATAGCAGGAACCTCGAGTGCATTATTGCTTCATTGTTATTCTTTTGAAATAAAAAAGAACATCTTCACTTGCTTATTTTAGATATGGTCTAACATCGGATGCTGAAATCCCAGTTGTTATGTTATGAATGTGGAGGCTGTTGTCGCAGCCCGTGGTTTCGTTACGAGACGTTCTGATCCGTGCCTCGTGTAAGATGAGCTTCCTCTGGGTGGAACCTGCTATTTTTAAAATGTCACCTTGGAACGAGGGGCGAGCGCGAGTGCCAAACAACAAAAGGAAGGCATGCCGAGTCACTGACGGCGCCGCCTTACATCATGTAGGGAGCTGAGAGCAGACGAACGCTATGAAAGCAGAGACTGGAGAACGAAGTGGGTCAGAGCTTCTCATCCACACACGGCAGCCCGTCGGTCTATTTATACCCTCCTGTACACTGCGAGCGGTGGGATTTGTACCAGTGTGTGTGAGCAGCATTCTCACCATCTGTCCGTACGGTTCCTCAGTAAAAGGCCTTAAATATAATCATCCGAAAGCAACGGCTCCATCAAACCCGATTCCTTCCACGCTGCTCGGCTTTAGCTGGTGCAATCCAGACCTTATGAGGTAGCTCATTAAATTAATCAGGCATAATTAATTCAAAAGAAGCGCCAGTAATTTTGTATTAGCTATTCAAATGCTTTCCCATTTTCCCACGATTTATACACTTCAAATTAGATCCTTTTTCCTCAGAGTCGTTAAAATGTCAATTCCGTTGCGTTAGTTACACATTTCACCCCGGATGTTGGTAAGTGCTTCGTAACCTTGTAACGAAAGCAGTTCTTGAGCTTCTTTGTAAATCTAGTATTATGACCCTTTCGTAACTCGCCAAGTACTTCTTAACTTGACGTTCACGTGCGGTTCTACCTCCCGTTAAGAAAAAACTCGCTTGTGGATTCTTCTCTTGGAGGCTCGTTTTACCATCTTAACATTTGAAAAATGGAATCCTATTGTTTTCATTCTTCAAGTTACAGTCCAAACTCGTCATCTCACCCACATCTGTTTTGTGGCTATTTTTGGCAAGAGGTGAGGTTGGCGGCTCTTCGAGGTAAAACGCATGGAAGGAAATCAGTCCTGCCATCACAGGTGACACAGATGAGGCTGGCAAGATAACGGGCCGATATAACCGGGTTATACCGGGTCATCCTTAAAAGTAAAGACGTAATGATGGGACGTAACCCCTAAACCTAAACCACCACCTTTGAGAAACTGGGGGTTCATCAATCGTCTACGAGTGGTTTTTTGGATTTTTAGGTTCCCTCTTGGACCACGATTCAGTCTATATTTCTCTTTTTGGAGTGCCTTATTTAAAAAAAAAACTCCACCTAAACCTCCAATATTATGCTGATGATGCCCAAATGTACCTCGTTTTCAAATAACAGAGCAAACGATCCTCATGCTTTAGTGAAAAATTCCAATTATTACATGGAGCTTCAAATTTTCACCGATTCCTTTGTGTTGTCTAATCTCGGCCATACTGATGGAGACTAAGGGAATTTGGGCACTCTTACTCCTACCCCAGTGAAGTTATTAGCCAAGGTTGGCAGATTAAACATTAAACGAACTGACAAATGTAAAAAGACCCAAGAAAACCATCTGTATCTCCTCTAGAGCCGTTCTCCTCTGCCCTCTGGCACCAATGTGGCGTTTTCACCCAGAGAACTGCCCTGACCGGATATTTTCCCTTTTTCGGGCCATTCTCTGTAAACCCCAGCGATGGCGCTATGTGTGAAAATCCCAGTAGATCAGCATTTTCTGAAATCCTCACACCAGCGTGTCTAGCACCGACAACTGATGTTTTCAGCTTCCATTTCCAGTAGCTGACTCTTACCACCTTTTAAACCTGGCTATCAATGTACTTGTAACATAAAAAAAGAAAACGTACTCCTCTAATTTTCTACTATTACAAGGGTTTAGTAATAGGAACCATTCTCTGAAAACCCTACAGATGGCGCTGTGGGTGAAAATCTCAGTAGATCAGCACTTTCTGAAATACTCTGAAGCAGAGCAGCTACATAAATAAATCAGACTTGGTTATTTTTCACTGAAGTTCATCTGGCCCTCTCGGGGGTTATCTCTGTGGAGCTCATTAGTGAAACCCCACTGATGGAGAGTCCGGGTCATGCAGATGGTTCGATACTGACCTCAGGACCCGAGACAGCTCAAGCACATGCTGAGAAAATGCTGCATCACAAAGCCAGGCAGGGCAGGGACACCATTAGCAGGTTCAGTTCTCTCTGTTGGTGGTGGTAGAGTGCATTATCTAAAAATGTGGAATTAATATTGGAGAGCAATCCAGGAAAAGAAAACTGTGCAAATGATATGTGAAGCCTAAACTCTTAAGGGATATTCACACTGAGAATAAGCGATTTTTAACGTAGTGTTACTTTTATACCAAGTGCTCTCCGTTTTTTTTTGCTTTTTCTTTCTTTAATTTCTTCTCTTAATGTGTGGGAGATTTCTCCCTGTCTTTTTCACATTGTCAACTTATTAAAAACAAAAACCTAAGTGAAGATTAGCGCAGGAAGCTTTTTATAGTTGTGTTTCTGTGATCATGAACAGATTAAAATGCACTTAGATAAATAATCATACGCTTCCATCCAGTCCCTGTGAGCTTTATCTCCATCGTTCTCCAGCCTTTCAGTTCCACCAGATCTTTTCTTTAATATCCATGTTTTTAGAGGCAGCCTGTTGCTCGTCCTGTAAGCTTTTGATGAGCTGTTCTGCCCCGAGCTCTGATTGGTCAGCCTGATTTTAACAATGCAGAAATTAGAACAGGCTCCAAGTAAACATTTTATGCACCGTCTCAGTCTGTCAGTTTTGGACTCGGTGTGAAGAAGTGGTGAATTGGACTCTGGAGCAGTGAATAATGGAAGTCACAAGTCAAAGTCAGATTTATTTCTACTGCACTTTTTACACTAGAGCATCGTCTCAAAGCAGCTTTACAATTTTCTATGACCTTATGTTATCCAAGGCCAATCCAAAACTGACCAAGCCTAGGGTGACAGTGGCAAGGAAAATCCCTAAACCTTATAAGGAATAAACCTTGGGAGGACCAAGATTCAATAAGACACCAAACCTCCTCGAGCAAAAAGGAAGAGAAGGCTACTTTTGGCCAATTCCTTTAGACCTCCAGGGAAGGGAGTCTTGTGGCAACAATTTGGGCATGACCTCTAGCTGGCACATCATGATGGCACCCTGGAAAAGAGATCTTATTAGGACCATCAGCTCGAACATTTTTGTGGCTTAACTGAAGCAAATCCCTGCAGGTATACTCCAAAATGTCTTGAGATGAAACCAGTTCCACATCACCACACTTGTTCTGTAATGAAATGTTTGGGTGTATCGTATAAAATCATCACAAATATCTTGACTAGTGTGTGTACGTGGTGTGTACTGTGCATTGTAAAGGGATAACACACACACACACACACACACACACACACACACACACACACACACACAGACGCTGATGAACTGTGGCAGCACAGAGTGTTACATAACCAAGTGAGCTCCGAACTATTCATAAAACATAAATCGCACTGATGGATCAGGAGAACTCTGACTGAAACTCTATAAATATTACTCCACCACGTACACACGTAACCATAGCAACGACGCCAGCCATAACAAAGCAGCAACGTTATAATTACACAAGTAAAAGACTTCTGAAGTTAATTATAACGAGATGAAGCTCTTAATGAGCAGCCTGATGGTTCCAATGAGCCGAGGTTCATCACCCTTAATTACAAACCAGGGTCTGGATTTAAGCTGGAAAATCAGAGAAATGTAAAACAAATCCAGCTCTGATTAACCCGACTGAGCTGCTGATGATCTAGAACTCCGACTTTAACATTTCTGACTCTGAACATTCACATTAAGAGCTTCAGCTAAAAAACGTATACAGTCAAGAAGGTATAGACTTTCTTTCTTTCTGTCTATCATTCTTTCTTTCTCAGGAATTTCTTTTTTGCCTTTCTTTTTTTCTTTCTAGTTTTTTTTCTATCTGCCTTTTTTCTTTCTTTCTTTCTTTACTTTTTTTTTCTTTCTTTCTCTATACTGTCTTTAACTTGTATTTATTTCATTCTATCATTCTTTCTCTTTAGCCTTTCTTTCTACTTTCGATAGAATGGAATGATTTTACCTCAACCAATGCTGATATAAAAATAATTCTTTTCTAACCACGGCACCTTCTCATCTTGAGTCAACAGCACTTTTTAGAACGATTAGTTTCAAGAGCCTGTTGCTTTAAATGATAATGAGCCACTGCTCTACCCCTCAGTGATTCCCAGCATTATGCTAATCATTAGATGATTAACCTAACATCACCTGAATAGTTCTTGAGACTTTGAATCACCTCTTCACAGGATTCAGGCTTTCTTTCTTATTTTCTTTCTTTGAATCAAAGCGCAAACGATAACTTGAATGAAAATAGAAATAGGCGACGTAACTACAGGTACGAGCCGTTTAACGTCCATTCACGTTAACGTCCGAGGTCGTAAGAATTTTAATGAATGACACAAAACTGGTATGAGCGACCCCTTGTGACACCTGGTGACAAAAAAGAGAATCGCAGTCTTTGATGCAGAAAACAACACGGTAACGTTTTTGTTTTCAGGAAGTGTTTCACGTTTTATAAAGGATGCAAAACTAAGAATGACTGTCTCGTAGAGTCCTGTATTGATTGTTTTCCTTTTTGTGTTTTAAGAAAAATTACTGCTTAATAACGAAAGTATCTAGACTACTACGTCCTTCATTCATTCGCTTTCTTAGCTGCTTAATCCTGGACATAGTCGCGGGATTGTTTCACAGAACATAATGCGGACGTTAAACGTAGCCTACCTGTATACGAAAGCTATTTGACCTAAGTATGTTATCGTAGCTCCGACTGCTTTAGCCACACCTTCAGGTATTTGATAACTTGAGCATAATAAACTTTATTTTATTAATACAAAAATTTATTTTTTTATTTTTTATTTTTTACAAAAATCTCAAGCCGTGGGTGGTGTTATTCTAAGGAGTCGGGTTTGTGATGTAGAAATGGACCTGGACAGAACACAGACAAATGAGTGGGTTGCCAGATGACACAGTTTGTTGTTTGGTAGGTTCTCCAGAGCACTAAGCACTAATCCTATTAAATTATTTAGTACGATAAAGATGAACTCCCTGATTGCTGTTTAACTGAAAACGTTATTAGTGATAATGATGTTATAAGGTGTAACATTAAAGGGTTATGCTTGTAGATAGATTAATATATTAATTTATTTATTTATTAATGTGTGTGTGTGTGTGTGTATGTGTGTGTGTTCCTTTTCGGTCTCTCTGTCCTCCCTTTGGAAATATGATTCGGTTTCATGGTGACGGTGGAAATCTTTGCGCGTGATGCTCTATTTACACCTAAACGTTCGTGTGTGTGTGTGTGTGTGTGTGTGTGTGTGTGTGTGTGTGTGTGTGTGTGTGTGTGTGTGTGTGTGATGCTGGGATTATGTTGGAGCGCTGCCATTTTTCTCCCTGTTATCCTGCAGCTCCGCATCTCCACTGCAGCTGAAACCCAAACCCCGTCGCTAAACGGATGCGCAACATTAACCCGGTACAAAGCGAATCGGTCTCCTGATCTGCTGCTGGCTTTCTTCGGGATCTGGAGACCCTGCAACCGAGTGCATCCTTAAAAACACGAGATCGTGCATGCATGCACGAGCAAAACAAACCAGAACGAGCGAAAACACCGCGCGCGCAGACAAAAAGCCTCCGGTTGTGATGATGAATAAAAACGAGCTTCTTACCGATTTCTGGTCGTTCGTGCGATGTGCTGCGGGACGCGCGGCTCCTCCGACGCAGAGACGCTACAGAAGGTGACCCCAGTGCGTGTGTGTGCGTGTATGCGCGTGTGCGTGTGCGTGTATGTGTGTGTGAGTGAGCGAGCGCATCCACGAGAGGAGATCACGACGCGCGCGCTGTCGACGGGGGAGGGGATGGTTCCTAGCCTTTAGCATGATACCAGGGATGAAATGATGGATTATTAATGAGGAATTCTTGTGTGAGCAAATGCACAACTGTAAATATTCACTATGACCAAAAGTATGTGGACAGGGTCCACTTGAGCATCTGTAGAAGGAGATCCAATGTCCTCAAATGGTCTTTGAGGAGCAAAACTCGACAGAGGTTTTCCAGTTTGTCAACAAACACATGAACAATGTTCCTCAAAGAAAGAGTGGAAGGGATTTATATATTCCTCCCTCTACAGAGCATAATATCATTCAACCATTCAAGGAATCTGGAGGAATTTTCTAAAAAGCCTAAACTGCAGAGGGGTGATCTGCGCTCCCTCAGACGGCACTGTATCAAGAACCGTCATTCATCAATAGCTGATAGAACCACATGGACAAGGGATTCCTTTATCAAACCTTTACCAAGCTCTACAATACAGAGTTACATTCACAGATACCACTTAAAACGTTACAGTGCTAAAAAGAAGCCTTATGTTATAACCATGTCCAGAAGGGGCGTCGGCTTCTCTGGGCTCGGAGGATCTGGGATGGACCATCATACAGTGGGGACGGGGATTGTGCTCAGACCCATCAGTATCACAGATCTTCTTTTGGAAGAAATATTAGGCTGTTATGAGGAACAAGTCCAAAAGCCAGACTCTATCATGGCATGGGGTCGGGTCAGGGCCCTTGGTAAAGGTCATTTCCACTCCTGCAGAAAAGTACACTGGTTAAAGAGCGACATAAGCTTCCTTCAAGATGGCATCTTCTCTAGGAACGTCCATGCATTTTTTAACAAGACAAATCAGAACACTTGATAGAGTGCATCTCTCTTTTTTGATAGTTTCATCAGGGTAGGTCCTGAGTCCATATTGATTTGTTTTCATTTCTATTTAGGACAGAATAACATCTGAGGAGGTTGAAGGCACAGCGCCGAGGTTAACAGGAGATGGATGTGTTTATTTTCGGCGCTCATGTTCGCCTGCTCATCTTTTTTCCACCGAATCATGACATTACAGTTGCCTCCTTTCTGTCAGAAATTCATTTTTCTTTTTGAAGAAGTGCTCCTGTACTGTAAAATACAATGGTTTGAACCACTCAGCCAGTAACAGAGTCAAAATTATGACCCTTATCGTGTTCCATATTTGCTCTAAGTTCTGTAACCTCAAAATAAACAAATAGCAAACCTAAGATTGTGTTACTGATGCTAAGTGAGGTCTGATCACACGTACAGTTGCTATTAGTTTAATCGTAACGTGTTTATTAGTATGACTCGGCTGAAAAATAGTTTATAATGAATTAATGCAGAATTAGATTTAATTTGTCAATCTATCTTATTATTTCTAATCGGTTACATGGTTTTTATTATTACAGAAGCGAGTAAACACTAATTACAGTCCTTACAGGTGGAATTAAACGGTGTTTAAATAAACCATGCATGGTTTATTTAATAAGATTTAACGTTTAATTAACTCTGATAAAACAGGTGAGTGTCTGGAGATGTTTAGAAATGATGCAAAACATGCTTTTGGGATCAAAAGTGTGTGCCTGTCTAGGGTTGATTCCACCCTTGCACCCTGTGCTGCTGATTAGACTAGTTCGTACAAAACCTGAATTGGATTAAAAAGGTATAAAAAGTGGGTGAGGAAGCCTGATTGATCTCCAGGTAAGTCCTAGTTTAAAGTAAGTTGTTACTTATGTTATGTCAAAGTTATCTTATATTTATCCATGAAATATGATTCTTTGTACGAACTTTAATATTTATCCATACATTCTGTGTTAACTAAGCCTAGTTTAATAAAACTAAATCTTATGCAAAAGTTTGTTTATGCAAAACAATGTTGCACGTAGAACAATTAACGTAAGTGAGTTTTACTTCCTTGATCTGCTATCCAAACCGACAATGGAACCTGAGAAATTGTGAGGTAACTCTTTGAGTTGTCTTTGAATTGAAGTTTGCCCCTACCTGCACCTTCCCTTTCCTTGCCATCACCACGAAAGCTTTCTTAAGTCCAATGTTAAGAAGTTCATAAGAAGCTTCTTCATTTTAAATTCAATTCTCGAAAAATGTATTAAGTTCTCAAATATTATCTTGAGAAAATCTTTGTTGTATTACCTAGGCTAAGTTGCATTTTATAGCTTACAATATACGGCGCGAGACAATTTTTTTTTTATTTGCATTTAGCGTTATTTCTTTTATTTCCTTTAATCAGCTCAAAGAAAAAAACAAACAAACCAAGCGTTCAAAAAAATATAAACGAACAATAAATAGAAAGAACAGATGTACAGTGTGTGCGCAGCAGCACCCTCTAATGGAATATGTTCGTCTAAGTAAATGTTTTGCGATTAATCAGCGAAATTACTTCGTTAAAGATGTTTAAAGAGGCTGTTGTTGCAAATAAATATTTTCTTAAAGTTTAAATCAGTAAAATTGAATGGAAAACAATATAAACAATATGAATGATACAAAAAACTTGCAGAAAAGAAATTGAAAGGAAATGGTGGAGGAAATGGCTAACAGGAAAAAAATCCCTTCATATTTCCAATGTTTAAATTTTGATGCTTCCCTTGCTAACTCTTAGCGAAGATAAGTGTGAGGCTATGGTAAGGATAAGAAATTTAAGAACAGAACGTTTTCATGAATACCACTTGTTCTTAGAATTAAGAAAAGAGTTAAGAAAAAAATCTGATCATTTTTTAAGAGGTTATATGAAGAATAACAATTTTCCATGCCTGTTTTCTGAAGGATAAGAAGATGTTTAAGAAGAGTTTCTTTCTTAAGACACGTGATCAGATCTTGGCGTGAGACAGCCGAGCAGATTTTACTTTCTTTATTTACACTTGGGATCTTAAAACAACAAAGGTTTACTAGCAACCAGCCTGAGGGGAAACGCACAGTATATATCACACCAAAATGTAGGTTAAATCCTTGTAAATGTTTCTTACTTTAGGCACAAAACACACACAGGACTTGTAGAGCAAGAGAGAGAGCACAAAAGTGTCCCTGCTCCACTATATTTATCTTTATAACTAAAAGTATAAAGAGTTTGGAAGATATAGAAACAAGGTCGAGATTTTCTCATAACAAATCATTTAAATAGAGCTCTCGTTATCTGAATATATGAGAACCATTTTCAGGAACAAGGTACGTTCCGATAACGGATTTTACTCTACTTTCACGAAGTGCCTTTTAGTTTATTTGTAACCAATTTGTGCTTGAATCTGTACAAACGAGGCTTGATATCCAGTGAAAACCTTTTTCCTCAGCATTTACGATTATCAATAACTGCTGTTGCCTCACACTGAGTTTTTAAAAAGTAGGCAAAGTGTAGAATAAGAATCAGTAAAAATAGATTTTTGATATCCAAAAACATCTTGTCCTTAAAGGTAGATTATTATCTAAATGAGGTATTCTTGAATAAAAGAAAGCTTTTATATGTGATCATTACAAGATAACGTATTGATACCCAGGAAAAAAATGTACTGTGAAATTTGACGGTAGAACCATGAAGTGGCCAAATTACCACCAAAATTCATAGTAGAACTGTGAAATGCATGGTCAAACTGTGAAAGTTCATATTAAAACTGTCAAGCAATTAAGAGTTTTAGTATGAAAATCACAGTACATTTTTTTTTTCCTGGGTAACAGCTATAATCTTAGAGAAATGAGTCTTGGTTGTGTTCGTGTCTCATTAGATGCTAAAAACTTTCATTTACTAAGCTTTACTAGGCTTGCTATGAAGATTGCATTGTTCTTTGTGTTTGAGTTTGATGAAGATTCACCCTCTTTTTTTTAGTAAAGACGCACAAGAAACATACAGTAACAACCGATCAATCGGCCGTCTGCAGTGACACCCAGTGGTCAAAAGGAATTGCACTCCCTTAAACATGTCCATATGTTTTGTTTTATTAAATCCTTAACCCATAAACTTTGCTAATTTAAAACTTTTCAATGCTCTTTTGGGGTAAAATCATTTCAATAGTAAAAGAAACCACTCAGTTAAAACAGATTTATAGCGTGTGCAGCACCCTCTAGAGTAATATGTCATAACTGACTTCGTTTGTTTAAGTACATGTTTCCCGATTAATCCGCGAAATTAAAGATCGTTAAAGATGTTTAAAGAGGCTGATGTTGCTGCAAATAAATATTTTCTTAAAGTTTAAATCAGTAAAATTGAAACGGAAAACAACACTTAACACAAAGAACAGGGACGCTTCAGAGCTAGCATAACAGTGCTATATGAATTGTCCTTTTCACTTTGGAGTATTAAATAAATCTTAATAAAATGCACGTCACAGTGATTGTGTAAGAAAGACGTATCATGGAAGCAAATACGAGTAATAAAACATTTATAAGATGTACATTAACTATGTCCTGGCTAGTTATAGCTAAGGCTCTGTGCTATATGTTACCATGGTTATTAAGGAATAGGTCACGATGTTTGGAGACTATTTAACAAGCAATTAAAACTCTTTCAATGAAAATTAAGACTCTAGTAATGAAATCAAACTTTGATCTGTCCATAAAAACGCAAGTACTTTGCTTTATTGTGACTTTATTATATAACAAGACCATTATTATCCAGGAATATTTTATTTCTTGTTATTTCTAATAAAGGGAAACATTTACAGATGTTTCTAAACCGTGCTAATCCGCTGCCGTGTGCAACAACGATCACTGATGCTATGAAAATGTTTATTCTGGTGTGCATTGTGCATAATGTATAAACAGTAAATATGATGAACAGAAACGAACACACAGAAAATCAGTCATTCATGTGCCTTTATTGTTCCAGATTTTAATCCATACAGGTTGAGTTTAGGTTTACAGGACATTAGGTACAGTTCACAGACTAGATTTCAGGCTAATCTTGACGTGTTACGTTACGTGAGGTCAGAGATTTGTGTCCTTCTGAAGCTAGAACTCGGCACAACATGAGATACAAAAACAATTCTTTTAAATTAAATAAATAGTCAATGAGTTAGAGAGAGAGAGAGAGAGAGAGAGAGAGAGAGAGAGAGAAAGAAAGAGAGAGGAATGTGAGATGGAACAAATTCCAAAAGCAGCTTTTAAAATGGATATAAATAAAAAACAGTTTAGTTTCCAGTCATATGAGTTATTCTGCAGGCACGGAGATGTTTCAGACGTAAACACAGACAGTTAAGGAGTTAAATACCTAACCAAGCTTTTTGAAGGCTTAAATAGTTAAGAGTGTGTGTGAGAGGTTTAAGGCAAGGTTTGTGTTTGTGGATAAAGTTAGGGTTAGGGTCATTCAGCAATTGAGCATTTATATTAAGTCCCACTGACCAAACAAAGTGTTACTACTTCTTACTGCAACATAATTTATAGTATCATATAATCAGTAACTATCAGGAATGGAAGCCTGGCAATGGGATAAAGAACTCTAGTTTTTGGGGTGATATTCTTCCCCTCTGCCATCTTAGTTTGGATATCCCCGATCCCCTTGCCGATATTCCCCAACACATTCTGACCCCTCCTCCAATGGTGGAGGGCCACAGGCCAGCGAACGCCACCAAATGCTTTTCCAACCAAGAGGCTTCTACGGCAAGATCTTTCACAATGCAGCGATCAGCCAAGCATTCATTCAGGAAGTTGAAAATGTCAAAGAAAGAGAAATTTATGCTCCCTAAGGTTGGTCTGGAAAACTGTGTCAGTGCTGTAACTGGCAAAATGATCAATAGGCTCCAATAAATAGTCTGAAACACATTTGTATTGATTATTAGTGTTACATTAAAGGAGTCGTTTGGCAAAAATTGTGTTTTTTAATCAAGTATGTGTTCGTTATCCATTTATAACGCATTTGGCTGTGACATCTGCCCTCACTCTGACCCTTTTCACCATCCATACTGTTCTTTCTTTCCAGTTTGTCCTATTTTGGCTTGCCACTCCTTAAATGGACATTGTTTCCTGTTCTCACTTTCATTTCTATACTAATAAATAATTTCCACTTGCTGTCCTGTGTAATTAGTCTATTTAACAGCATTGTTGCCTTGATTCTGCCCCTTTTCACCATCCATACTGTGCTTTCTTTCCAGTTTGTCCCATTTGGCTTTTCACATTTCCTATATGGGCATTGTTTCCTGTTCTTGCTTTTGTTTCTATAAAAACAAATCATAGCATTTGTTATCCAATTTAATTAGCCTATTTAACAGCATTGTTGCCCTGATTCTGTTGTTTTTCACCTTCCACATTGTTCTTTCTTTCCAGTTTTGTCCCATTTGGCATTTCACCTTCCTTTTATAGGCATTGTTTCCTGTTCTCATTTTCATTTATATACTAATAAATAGTTCCATTTTTTATCCTGTGTAGTTAGTCTATGTAACAGCATTTTGTTGCCCTGATTTCTGTCCCTTTTCACCATCCACATTGTGCTTTTTTCCATTTTGTCCCATTTTGGCTTGTCACTCCTTATATGGGCATTGTTTCTCACTTTTGTTTCTATATAAACACATCTTCTTTTAACAAATCAAGTCTGTTTAAACCCCGTGTTGCTTTGTGTTACTAAAGTATCTGAAGAAACATCTGTTGTCTAGATCATGCCCTGATTCTGTCCCTTTTTGTTATCCATATTGTGCTGTCTAATGTCCAGTTGTTTCCTATTCTGACGTGTCATTTCACATGAGGGCGTTCCCTGCACTTGCCCTCCTTTCTATACTAATACATTTGTAACGCTTCTGTCCCATTTCATCACCCATACAGTGTGCGTTCTGTCCGTTTTCCCCATCCACATTCTTTACACGGCCAGTTCTTTATAAACTAGTTAATTAGTGACACCTGTTATAAATAATGTGGCATTGTTTGCTACTCCCCATAGCAGCTACGCACCCATATTATTCCAATTAGTTTGTGAAACGTTTTGTATTAACGTATGTGTTTATGTCCCTTTTCACCATCCATACCATGCTTTCTGTTTAGCCCTGACCCCTTGCACAGCCAGAATTTTGTATTCTTGTTCTATGTGTTTGTTTTTGCGAATTCATTTTGGCCAAACGACTCGTTTAACGAATCAGACGTCTGTAATTTCACCACTAGCAGCACCGACACAGCTTGTAATATTGCACTGGTTCCATCTGTAGTTGTTCCAAACTGGGAATGGGGTTTGGTAAGGTGAGATTCCAGCCAATCTCTTAACAGGAAGCGGGCTGCAAACTGACACAGAATCCCTCCGTTCACAGTCGAAATAATAAATAATAAAACCGTCGTTGCTTCCTCTTGGTTTCGGTTAGGCTTCATTTCTCCGTCCTACCTGCTTTTCTTTCTGTTTTGACTTACCGATACCATCCCGATCTCAGGAATAGCGCTTCGTTTAAAATGTAGCTCCTCTCACGAATAAATTAATGGTGATGAATCATTAAACAGTTTTCACTTATTCACACGTTGAGCGAACAGTCTGGAAGTGAGGCAGGATCTTTGTGCAGCTGCTTTGAGACAACTTGCTGTTGATGCTGTTTAATGCTGTTATGGGCATGCTTTCTGTTCTACACTAATAACTCCGTTCCTTCTGTTATCCTGTTTAATGAGTCTATTTAACAGCATTGTTGCCTGATTCTGTCCCTTTTCACCATCCATACTGTGCTTCATGTTTTTTTGTTTGTTTGTTTTTTTTGTTTCTTTAACGTTAAACATGGTTTTCGCTTACGAGTGACATTTTGATCATATAGGGACTGATTTTATAGACATTTTTGGTCATGTTTTGGTGAGGTGTTTTTTTTTTTCTTTTTCTAGAAAAGAGAGTTTTTCCTTGCTGCTGCCCATTCCATCAGATTTTTCAGAATCTAAACTCTGCTCTTCTTAAAGACGTTCATAGACGATGTGTGTTAAAATTGCTATATAAATAAAATGGAAATAAATAGTTAAGTTTATCTGTTGTCCCATTTAATGAGTCTATTTAACAGCATTGTTGCCTGATTCTGTCCCTTTTCACCATCCATAATGTGCTTTTTCCCATTTTTTCCCTTTTTTAATTTATAAGTTTGTCCCTGCTTGATTAAAATTTAAGAGATCAATGTTAAATGTCGTTTTTGCTTATGAATGATGTTTCGATCATTTTATAGACATTTTTGGTCATGATTTGTTTTCTAAGATAGCTACGTTTCCTATAGCGAGAGAGTTTCTCCTTGCCGCTGCCCATTCCGTCTGATTTATAAAGACATTCATAGATGACGTGTGTTAAAAGTGCTATTTAAATAAAATGGAAATAAATAGTGTTAGGTTTTTAACAGAATTGTAGAGCGAAGAACTTTTCCTATTTTCTGTAATGCACGTGCGTTTCAGATAGGGGTCGCAAACCTGTTTCACACAGGTCCGAAAAAATGTAGAGCATGGAGAATGCAGAGAGGATAGGTAGAAGATGAAATATAACAAAGTGTGTGTGGGTGTGTGTGTGTGTGTAGTGAAGGTAGAACTGTACAGAGTGTAACTACAGGTTTAAACCACGACCCCTCCTTCATATGCTTATATATTCACCCCCTGTCTGCCCCTCCCTCGATCTACCTGTACCCCCCGGCCCACGGGGCGGCCTCACTGCTCATCCTCGCCGAACACGTCGTTCTGTTTGCGCTTCATGTTCTCAAAGTCAAAGTCAGTCCCCGTCATGCGCTTGTAGATGTCCTTGATGTCGTTGCAGGTCGTCTCGAAGTGCGTAGTGGCGTCGTACGCTCTGGAGCAGAACACCTGCAAATACGAACAGGAAACACTTTACATATGCACTGGGGTGGGTATTGGGAAGGACTTCACGATACGATACGATCATATCACGGTACATTGCCATACGATTCTTATTGCGATATTCCGGCTAGTTCAATGAAAATATGAAAAAAGCTGAAGTAAGTTACGATGTACAATCTGAGTCGTCTTAATCCATCAGATGATGTTGATATAAAGGAGTCACTGTACTGGAAGCACTGTACTGCGCCATCTACAGGAGCGGAGATTGTGGTTTACACCCCATTTAAAAATTTTTCTTCTTCAATAAAAAAATATTTTGAGCTGAAAATCGATGATGTATATCACAAATAAATATCGCACTATATTGCTGTATCGGTTCATTTTTTTTCTTTAGCACGGCCCTAAAACTCAAACACTTATTATACAGACAAAAGTATCGGGACACCTACACATTACACCTTCACACAGAGCTTGTTCTTCGGCCGCGCCCATTTGGTTTGCGTTCTCGGTTTCATTAAAATTTTAATATTGTATTTTCCTTTGCGTCCTCCTGCAGCTGCATTCGGCAATTTCTTTACAGATTTCCTCAAACATGGAGCGGTTGCGATTAGATTATGTGCCTGCTAATTAGTTTTGCACAGAGACGTCACCAGAAATATTTATGAGGTGTTACTTCCCTATCCTGCATCTTAAAGCCTCCCTCCTTCTCCGCAGTAGGACAGTGTACAGTGGATACAGCGGGACCTCGGTTCTCCTCGTTCATTTGTTCCAGAAGGCTTGTGAAAAACCGAGCAAATGTTTCCCATGAGGAATAATGTAAAGTGAATGAATGGGTTCCAGTCCCCCAGAAAATCCCCCTGTATGAGGCATTATCAGCAGTAATGGAGCTGTATCGTACAGGTGCTCCCTGATTTATGATGGGGATATGTTCAACTGATCCATCATAAGTTAATATATCACGAAGCTTCTTATTTGCATTTTCCAGTCCACCTTAAATGACTGCAGTTACATTAAAGCACCTGTAGGTGGAGAGTCAGCCTCATGATAAGTAATGATAAGTATAAGGTTTACAACTCTTACATTAACCTACAGTTACCCAAAATCAATGACAGAAAACTTACTTTATGAAAAAGTGTTGAAAAATCTCTAAATCCATTGTCATTTAGTGAGTCAAGGATTGAAAGCACAAAACACTTACTCTGTGTTCTGGAGGATTCAGTTCCAGTTTTCCTTCTGGTTTGCTCTTATAAATAACCTGTATAGGATCTGTGGAGCTTTTTTCAACTAAGAACACAGTACTGTAGATGTAAAAAAAAAAAAGACAACGCAGATCTGCCCTGAGAGCTATTGTGAATCTGAATCCCTGAATCACTGTACTGAATCGTGAAACATGAATCATGAATCGAGTTTCGGCTTGACTCATACAAGTTTAGGCAAGTGCACCGAGCAAACGATGAGAACTGAGACAAATATTTCTAGTCAAAAAGGAAGGGATTTGGCGTCTCTCTCTCAAATATTTTTACCCTAATAATAATCTATATCAGTAACTTGTATAAAACCCTTGATGTACTGAAACTAAAACCCCAGCCTGTGTTCGTGAAACAGGAGGGTTAAAGACACTTTTGTCATAGCCACGTTGTTATGTTTTAGTAGGAATTTCAGATGATATTGATGAGACACTGACCTGACTCTCTGATCCATCGTCAGATGGCTCGTACAGATCACTGATGGCCACGAATCTGGAGGAGAGAACAGGACACGTCGCCGAGCGTCCGGTTAATTTAACATTTAAGTAGGCACGAGTCAAACAATGATGAACAAAACACAGCAGGTTACAACGTTCCTGTAAGACACCTACAAAGAAACCGTAACTTGGTGCAAGTGTGTTCGGAATTATGCGAGTTAGATATTCTTAAAAATATTAGATATCGGTATCCGGCATTGATTTTTAAAACGCTTGCTTGCCATCAGTCAAGAATGTGTGTGATATATGAAGCAAAGTGTGAAACTGACTTCTGGTCGATGGGCTCCAGCAGCTCCAGGGCGGGTTGGATCTCGGCCTCGGGGTCGCTGGTCTCCACCGTGGTGCTCGCTATGGCGATGTACTTGCCCTGAGCCGCCACGTTATGGGCGTAGGAGATCATGCACACGTAGATGTCTGCAGGAGAGAAAAGATCAGCAAAAGGAATAAAAAGTGAAACCATATTTCTCCATTAGGGGTTGTTTAGACTAGACGACTAGGACATCCACTGGATGCAATGGTGTGACTAGTCGAAAGGAGAAAAAACAATGCCAAGGATGCAGGAAGATGATCTAATTACGCCTTGTAGAAAATGAGGTTACACACAAGTACCACTGCCTTAAAATGTGTTTACTAATATGGCTTATTTTCATTTTATTTCATATATGACAACTCCGAGGTGCTGGATTTGGAGATGCTCTCCAGATATGGGAGGTACCGGTTGAGATTTAGGCATTACTTTGCTCATTTATTTATTGTCGTCTTTAAAAGTATGGCCTAAGGAAGCACCAAAGCTGGAACTTTAAGTTAGAGCCCGTGTAGGTCTGTTATTTTAAATACAATTTGACACTTTTGTTTTGTATGGAAAACATAACGAAACAAAACTCTTTGACTAGTAAAAATGACTAGACGTGCATCCCGTGATCTCCATGTAACCCAAAGAGAGATTTCGCTCGGCAGGGCCGGTGTGGCTCATTGGTTACTGGACTACTGGCCAAACGTTTGTGGGGCAAATGCAAGAAAACTGGCTTCAGTGCTTCAGCACCAACCCGGCATTTATCTTTTGTTTACGCTCTAGAGCGTCCTGTGACTGACCAGAGTTGCGGTTCACTTGGTTCTGAGGAATGATGATCTGACAGGAGTTGGCGTCATTGGTGTTCTTGATGGGATGGCTGAGAATGCAGATGACCCGGATCACCTGGCCTGCCTTGCGCACCCGGTCCTGGATGTAGCTCGGGTCGCAGATGAGCTGCTTGCACCGAGCGACCTGGAAACGACAGAAGATCTTCACTCAGGATCTCACCATTACAGGTACCATCATGACATATAAATTTAAAGCATCGAAGGGCGGAGTGTGCAGCACCTCTCCCTCGCTCTTCACCCCGACCACGCGTCCGTTCTCCATAACGATGTCCTCCACCGGCTTGTTCAGCATGTACGTCCCTCCATAGATCGCACTCAGTCTGTACAAACACGTTAGCATGCACGTAGTAATCGGATTTCTACTCTCCAACCAGCCAATAATCTCACAGAAAGACAAACTATAATAATAAATAATGAAATTCTTCAAGTCCTCGGTCACATACTGAGTTTCAGAGTCTCCAAGTAATGTACGGTAGAAGTTTCACTGGGTTTAATTACCGGGGTTACCACGAGAAAAATAAGGAGAAAAAGCAAGTTCTCCTAGAATACGAGGAACTGGCAACCGTGTCGGGTTACGTTTGCGTGCATGCGCAGACTGAGTAAGCGTGAGAGAGTACGAACCTGGCAAACCCCTGAGGGAGTTCCCCCAGCCCGTACAGGGGGTAGAGGTATGGACTCTTCCCGTAGCGAGCCAGAGACTCGCTGTACAGCTTGATACGGTTAATGGTCTCGAGACAGGCCTGGTCCAGATAACTGAGGAGAGAACAGCCAAGCTTCAATCAGAGTTAAATTGTTCATAACATCATCGTAATAAAACTCTCACTGGTTCCTGATCTGGCACTCACTCGTCCGTCCGGTACAGAGCCAGAGCGTGGCCCGTGAAATCGATCACGTCCTGACCCAGGTCGAACTTCTTGTACACGTCCCGCATGGTGGTGTCTTTGGGGTCCACGCCCTCGAAGGTCTTGGGGTCGTTCTCGTCGAAATTGGCCACAAAGACGAGGAACTTGCGGAACCTTCTCTTCTCGAACATCCCCATCAGATCTGTGTAGAAACGCACGGGATAACTTTACGATTAACTTAATGTTTACTTTAACTTTTGCTTAAGAATGCATGTATCATAATATTTAGTCTCCTAGCGGCTCGAGTGTATGATTGTGATTACACCACAGCTCCGTTATCAACGTTTGCTGAGTAATAAAGATGTCCATCCCTGCCTGACTCTATAATGTTTTTTATCTGAAGCTCTTAATGTGAATGTTCTGAGTCAGAAATGTTAAAGTTAGAGTTCTAGATCATCAGCAGCTCGGGTTGATCAGAGCTGGGCTTAACAGATCCATGAATGAAGCTCCGATCAGCCGGGGATGGTGTTTAATGAGAGACGCCGAGTTTAACACCAGCAAACGCCGTGAAGGAAATCAGAAAGAAGGAGCTGCTGGAACTGGTGGAGCTGCTGATGCTGTATAACTCTCCCGGAACATTTCTGACTGATCCATCAAACCAAACCCAGCTAGAAGCTGCTCCAGCATTTCTGCTGATGGGACTCAAACTGATCTTCAGTCTCGTTGCTCTTCAGTCGAGCTGCGACTCCATTAACAGTCCAGGACCTTTGGTTTAAAGTACAGACTGTTTTTTTTGTTTGTTTGTTTTTTTACATCTCTCTGATTTTCCAGCTTCAATCCAGATCCTGGTTTGTAATTAAGGTTGATGAACTTTGGCTCATTGGAACCATCAGGCTGCTCATTAATATTCCCCAGTATTAAAATGTCTTAGGTATTGAATCAACTGAATCGACTCACTGGAAGCGAGAGCCTCCGATTCAGTGGAGGGAACCTTGTAGATCTTCCCTCCCTTGTAGACGAAACTGCCCTCGATCACTTTAAAGTCCAGGTAGCGAGTCACTTCTGTGTACAGCAACATCTTCACCAACTGACCTGGAGAGAGAGTGTTTAAAAATGTCAAAAATGTACAAACATCGGGAAAATTGGGCACCATGTGGGCACCATGGTACAGCCTGCAAACTGTAACTGCAAAGCTGTGCCACCTGAGCATCCAAGATGATAATAACCACTTTGAAACTCCACAGTCACTAACCGTTAGCCATGAGGAATTTGGGGATGAGGTCGACGTTCCAGTCTCTTCCTCGCCCCATGGACTCTGGCGGACTGTCGGGCAGGCCGAAGCGCTTGTAGAGCTGCGGAGGATAAATCGAATCAAACCCAAACAATAAGATGATCGAGTCTCATACGACACGGTCTGATGTCAAATGGGCAGAACCTCTATAATAATAAATGAACAAGTTATATTTTTGTGCATTTTAATAATCAATAATACGTAAATACATTCTGGGAGCTCATCTTGGAAATTTTGGACATGCAACGTTTGTCAGTAATGTCCAGCAATATCACATGTGACCCTTAGAGGTCGCTGTTTATATGCACTATATAAACTGATAACTGCACAAAATCAGATTTTGTCAGTAATCCGATTAACAAGCTTTCATCCACCTGGGTTATAATCGGATTTATATTTTGCAACCAGCTGATAATCTCACAGAAGGATGTCTCAAACGTCAAGCTTATTATTCATTTATTATTTTAATTATTGTTATTATTTTGTATGATACTCAAATTCTTTATTTTTATGACCATATACTGTGTTTCAGAGTCCCCAAAAAGTATTTGTTAGCCACTTTGTGGGTGATGCATTTATCTGGGTTGCCAGATCCCTCAAGAGAAACAAGCAACAAGGTCTATGGAAACACCAAAAAAGCAAGTATAATATTTTTATCTCATAATCTCTTGAATTACATTTAGGACTTCTGTGTGAAAATCTGATGATGTTTTAGCTCATATTTAAGCCGAAATAGAGAACTCCTGTCTTGATATTTGTAAGAACTTGGTGCGTTTTTGGACGTACCTCCTCCAGAGGGGTGATGGACGAGCTCTCGCCCCCGTAGTAAGGGTTCCTGTCCATGTGCAGCACCTTCTTCCCATTGACGGACATGATGCCGGACAGAATACACTCCTAAATATGAAGAATAAACAATCAGACTTAGTAATATTACATTAAATAGTACACACGGCATTTGGGAGGCACGGAGATGCTGTTAGTGTACATGGGAAAGTTTGGTTCTTGTCAAACAGTGTATCTTATTCAATAAATAAATAAATGTTCCTACATTGTTAATGTATGATATTTTCCCGTACATATAGCCTACTGTAATATATGGTGAACAGGAACTTATTTCTGTCACGTCAGGTGGAAATCCAGATACAGGAACTTGCAGAACAATGCTGCACTGTGCTGTTAGGCCACTACATAAACATCAGAGCACAAAATGCTTTCTATCACGACTCTGAACTGAAATGCAGCCAATCCACAGCACCACACCCTCTGGACGTGGAACTGTGGAACTGTGCAACTCTGTAATCCACCCTATAATCTAATCCTGTCGTTTTTACATGTGCTCTGGGATTCAGGCTGCAGGATCACAATAGATCACACAGCAATTAGGATGTAGAGAGTGGAGGTGTGAGGAAAAACTGAATAAAATCACTTCTATTATTAAAGTTATGTATAGATTATGAATTACTGCTTTAAAGTTGTAACAGGGATTACTTTACTCATTTCTTCCCAGAAAAAATTCTTCATCTATATCAATCTGTACCAGCTAAAGTACAAACATAACGGCCAGTATTCCTTTACATGCTTTGTTTAAGAAATTCCTGTTCAAATTCAAATCATGCGGCTTTGTCAAGGCCGATAGAGACTGAAAGGGTCTGCCAGAGGTCCTGAGTTTGACCGGGGTTGCCAAGTTTGGTTTAATTTTGGGCAGTTTTTGATCTTATTCTGTTATTTTTGTTTAACATAAGGAAGTATTTAGAATTATTTTTACTGAGCATTTGTTCAGCACGTCATCACAAATGTCTGTGCAACTGCCCTTCCGTTTTTACAAATAAGTCATTTAAAGAGGCATTTATTTTTTTATGTTTATGTTTGAATGGCGTTTTTCCTGATGCGGCGACACAAAATCTGGCCAGCAGATGTCGCTAAAGCGCAAATTATTTTTAAATTATTTTTAAATTATTTTGATTCAAATGCTTCCAAGCTTCATTAAGCTTAGTTTCTCCCAGGGCTTTGTTATAAATGCTTTGGGAACGATTACTACTTTTTGCTCAGAAACATAAGTACCGTTTTATTAATCACTACCTATAATGCTTTTCCTTAACCATGGTTGCCTAATTTGGCTTAATTTTGGCCATTTCTGTATCTAGTCCTGTTATTTTCCTTTAACAAAACGTAATAAGTACTTATTTATATTTATAATTTATATCAACCATTCGTTCGATACGTCGTCATAAATGTCCAAAAGATGTCAAACGGTGCAACCGCCCATCGGTATTTGCAAATACGTTCTATAAAGGACAGTTTTTCTGTCAGAAACATAAGTGTCTTTTATTAATATAAGTATTTTTATTAATCAGTAACTTTACTCAGCTTTAGTTCGATACGTGATAATACACATCCAAAAAAATAAGCAAATAAGTTATTTAAGCAGCAATGTATCATTGAATAAAATAAAGTCCACAACAAATAGATTTATTACAATTAATATCATTGCGAAACAACTGGCCAAAACTGACTTTTTGAATGGCCAGGATGTGAAAACCTTGTGTAGCTTAATCGTCTTTCAGCAGCGATAATAAATATTATTAGATTTATTGTTAAGGTCTGGCTCCATCAGCTGAGCTCAGAAACTTAAGATCCTGTTTAAAAGTTATTAACTAAATTACACCGAACAGATTAAAGCAGATAGACAAGCATCATGTTGTTGGCTAACACAATGCTACTCTCTACACCTCTCTCACACTCGCGCGCACACACACACACACACACACACACACACACACACACACACACACAAGAGAGAGGGAAGTCGTGTGTAAATATTTTGATATTTAATCCTGAACAAAACTAATTCATTCATTATCTCGCTCTTACTAGCTAAGGAAACAAAATAAAGGGCGTGTATCAGGCCCTATAACGTGCTTTTATCCCACCCGTTTTCGGTAGGCCCCACCCACTTCTCTGTGATTGGTTGATCACGCATACCGTAAGCTGACTGGAGCAAAAGAAGCAGAATGAAAAAGTCCTTAAACTAAATTAAAAATCCTTTTTATTTGTCGCTGAAATCATTTGAGGTGATGGAATTCAAACTTCTAAATAATTTCTTAATCTATTAATAAAAACAAAGTCAAGTGTTTTAACACAATGTTTTATTATACTGTGTAACCCTGTACTGGTATAATGACAATAAAGTTTAATTTAATTTAACAGCTTTTATTCATATTTAAGCAGTCGATTTTCACAGCTTGAACCCAAAACATAAAGTATTTTAAATCATATCCCGTATCCCTGTCCAAATATTTTTCTTTAAAAATGAAACTTAAAATCAAAGTTTCATAGTTTAGAAAAAGGAATGGAAAGATGATTATGAAATTACTGATTAAAAAATTATAATAAAAAAAAATCCAGAGCCACACATGTTCACTATATTTTCTTAAATTATTGCAATTTTTTTTTTAAAATATCACTGCATTTCATTTTTTATGTTTTTTATTTATATATTTATGCATGCATTTATTTGTGTTATTTTTATTTAATTCATTAATTCATCTTCATATTTTAATCCAGTTCAGGGTCATGGGCAGCCTGGGCCTAAAATGTTTCCGCTTTAAAGCTTTTTGAAAGTTTGCAGGTTCTCCTCTCCAAATTGTAAACATGTGTTAGGTCAGTTGTTGTCTCTGATGGTGTCTCACTTCAGAGACACCAATTGACCTAACATGTTTGGAATTTGGAGAGGAGAACACTGCCCATTATTTATGTATTTATTTATTTATTATATTAATTATTTTAGGATTGTACTTATTTTCTTTTAAATTATTTGTTGTGCAATCTGACACCTTAATTATTCCTTAATAATCTGATATACTTTCAACTGACGTGCTTTAAAACGCTTTCAAATTGTAAAATTTCGCTTCTTAGCAAAGTAAGGCGAAGTAAATACGATTATTAACTTGTTAACTAAAAACCTGATCTGAAGTTTATCTCAGTATGCTGATTTGACACAATATACATTATAGATTTAATATAAATTGTCCAATATTTATGTGAAAGTAATGATTATTGCTTGTATGCTAGTATTACGGTGCATTGTGGGTACTGTAGTGCACTAATCTGGAGGTACGAGCTTCCACTGTGAATTCGGACAGCACTACAAAATGGCCGCCACCCTACATAGTGCGCTACGTAGGGAACAGCGAGCGAGTTCAGGCCGCCATTCACCTGTAGTGATTCGATCGACACCTGGACTGTCCAATCAGCTCACTGCGCGTTTGTCCAGACCAACCAATCACAGCCCAGGAGATGTTACCAAACTAGCCAATCGTTGCTTGGGGAGGCGGGATTGCGCGGAATATGGGTGTGAAAATGCACTGCTTCCACGTAGGATCACGAATTGAAGGATGTTTGATGGTTGTTACGTAATTTAACCAAACAAACGGATGAAAAAACAAACAAATAAACGTTGAATAAAGGGTTAGAGATGGGAAAACTAATAAACGTAGTGTTTTAAAATAAAGCAGGACAATCATACTAATAATAATATCAATAATGTTTATATTAGCTATACATTGCAGTCATGTAACGGTAAGAACATTACGTAGTGATGCTCTTGTATGAAAACGAGTAGCTATTTTTTATTATTGTTATTATTATTATTTTTTGTTATTAAATAATAATAATAATAATAATAATAATAATAGCACCCCTGTACAATGATGTCCACACAGGCTGCGTGATGCTGGTTTAATTATTACAAGACAATATAAATCCACCCGTATCAGGACCTGACCCTGTATGCATGCTTAAAGAATCTTACATTATTAGCTATATTTTGTATATCAGGTGTTAGATGTAGAGTTTCTTACCGTGAGCCCGGTCCCCAGAACGATCACATCATATTCCTCATCCATGATGACCGCCTCCTGTGCTCTTCTGCACCGTCACTGGAGCTCGCTTTAAGAGTTTAATTAATAGTTAATGTATGAATAAAGCCTTAAATGTCGGGATCAAATGTGTCTAATGCAGTAATTGTGTTGAATGTGCCTCTGACTCGGCGTCTCCTCCCAACACGGATCCCTTTTTCCCGTCTGCGGCCAGGCCTCCGCCCTAAATTTCACCCGATCACTGCGAGGTTGCCAGGTTTGGTTCAGAGATCCCACAGTTGAACACCCTTTAACCCAGCCAGCATTTATAAAACACACTAAATGCTGAATTAACTTTGGATTTAGAGCCTAAGGGCAAATTCTGGATAATCATTTAAGTCTAACTATAGGAGCTGATAGAGGAGCATTAGGGTACATTAACGTGTGCATTTTTTAATTTTTATTCTAATGTAACTGCAGTTTGTTGGTTTATGTTAGTTTACGCCCACATTTTTAATCCTGCAAAAGGTTTCATGTGTATTTGTGGATTGAGTAACAGTTTTTAATCTGATTTTCTGCTTTTTTATGTGTGTTTTTGATTCAGTATGTTGATGTAGTGTGTCTAAGTGATAAAAGAATGATCAGGTCATATTTGTTTGGTTGTGACAAATATATCAGACACGTGGATGGAGGATGTCTTAAATGTTTTGTATAAAGGAATAAGCAAAAATAGAACCAGAGCCGTAAGTGTTGTTACGCAGATGAACTTCTTCAGTGAATATTTTCATATAATCACGTTCGTTAGACAGAAAACAAATGTATTCAAAATCATATATAAGGTATATATAAAGTGTGGTTAATACATATGAGATTGCGCTGTAGTTTGAAGAATGATAAGGGGAAAATGCCAATCTGGCAACCCATGCCGTCTGCTCTTCTTTTGGTGTCTGATGTCTCAATCGTTGTTTGGATTTTACGGAAAAAAGAGACAAATTGGTTTATTTTAGAGTAAGTATAAAGGCATTGAATTGCTGTATCTGTATTAATAAACTTCGTATCGTCCAAGTTCTTGTCTTTATTTCCTTTTTTGCGATCCTGATCACGTGCTCTTCCGCAGTTTGCGTCCTTTCGTTATTGTGATCTGAGCAACAATTATAATGATGATAACAATAATAATGATAATGATAACAACAACAACAACAATAATCATACATTTAGTCTAGTGTTATTATGGACGAAAACATATTGCTCGAATTATTTACCTATTTAATTTATTTTTAAACCGATTTCAGGTTAACAAAGGATTTACCTCAACAGAATATCTTTCCATTCTGATTATATAAATCTTATTGTTACAAGTGAAAACATAAATCTTGTACTTTTTATCCGTGGTTTATTGTAGATTTAGAAATGATTCCATTAAGTAGCAGGTCTTAATCCTGCCACTGTGTACAAATGTACCTCTATTTATTTCTTCTTATTCTATTCATGCATGTTTATTCCCTCAGTAGCAATTTGATAGAACGCCAGTAGACTGATCCATGCGTGCCCCGTGAATTCTGGTAAAGGCCTGGGACGCCTCCTGTGACACCCGGGTAGGATAAAGTGAGAGTGAAATAAGAAAATACTCAATTGGCCATGTCTGATGACCACTAAAAAACAGGGTTAAAACATGAATAACATACTCAAGGCAAAAATACCACACTACAAACTAAACCTGGCAGCAAATAACAAGATGCTGTAAACAAATTGACAGTGTGTACAATTAATGCCATTCTACTTGCTTACATTTTCGTTTTTCTTAAAATAGCTTCGGCTCTGGTAGCTTAATTCTATCGTATGTGCTTGTAATAACAATTCAAATATTCTCTATAAGTAAACAAAACATCGTTCTATTAAGGTCAGAGTCATGCCACCAATAACCTACTAGCATAGTCGTGTCCAAAACACTGTACACTCATCTTTTTCTTTTATAAACTTTTTTCCTAAACTTTATATAAACCCAAACGTCGAGGATGTATTTGTTGAGTTTATTTCACAGACATTTAAGCAAGTGTTTTCGAAAACGTATTAGCAAGACTCTTAACACCGTACGTTTACACTTTAGATACTGTGCCGTTATCCAGAGTGCCCGGATGAAGAATTGCGCTCCGATTACCACAAGTCTTGGGATATGTAGTTCTTCGAAAAGACTACAGAACCATTCTATTGCCTAAAATCGTTTGTCTTTGCATCGTGTGAGAATACGGAAACATACAAATGTCACTTTATCACGCAGATTAATTAGAAAGCGATGAACACACTAAAAACAGCAAAACTGTCGAGCAAGAACATGATTTAGCTTCGACATTAATGGCCGACATACTACAGCTGACTGTTGGTTGCTCAAAATGGCGCCCTGCTGCCTACACTTTACACCGTATTACGAAAAAATGTAGAAAATGATTTGCAGATTATTTGCGATTTAAAGCTTAATTATTTATACACCAAGCCGCTCGGGTGTGTTACATAGTCTAGTTTTAGATTTGGACGTGGATAAGCAGCAAACCTACGTAGGAAGTGCACTAAGTAGTGAGTTTGGTGTGGTTGTGGATCACACCATAGATTGTTTGAGAGTTGTTTTATTTGACTAAACAGCAATTAAACATCTAAAAATTAAAGTAGTATTGCTCTAATACTAGCAAAAACAATTCTGTAAACCAAATCAATTCATTTCAAACGTGCATTTAATTCCGCAAAATAGTAAAGTAACAATGTATGAGGTACTTATAGTGTCTTAGAGTAACACTTTCCAAAACCTATTGTTCTGCTAAAAAAAAAAGAGGGGAAACAATATCAAGATCTTTCGAACATCAATATTTTCTCAACGTCACATGACTGTATCCAGCTTTAATAATTAACCCTGAACATAAAACATCAGTATTGTAGCTGAAAAGGTTCAGTTTCCTTTTGTCGTGTATATTCCAAAAATTAAAGAAAAATCATTTTTGAAAAATATTGATGACCACATTACAAAACAGCACTTTATAGCAGATTGTCCTTGGTTGCAAGGCTTATGAGCGAAGGCAACAGTCCACCAAGTATGATGTTGGTCTTTTAATTTGAAACAAAATGACTTTTTATAAAAAATACTGGTTGTGGCGTTAAAATAACCGAGCACGCTGTCACTGGAATGCTGAAGTTCAATCCAAAATCTCTGACTGTGATTATCAGTGGAGGTGCAGGGGTCACCAGTCTGGAGCGAGCCAGTTCAGAAACTTTAGAGCGACTTCAAATCCGAGAAAACAAGCCTGAAACATAAACAGAAATCACTCTAAGTAGAGCACCAAAATACACAAAACTTGATTTTTATTACCCTAATAAAATTAATTATTGCACTCTTTATATATACAACTTGTTCTGAAAGACTGCAGACTATTTTTATATGATTTTACCATTTCAGGACCCCAATTTGGTCTGTCCAATTCCCCAGTTCAGCACCAGGAGGGTCACCGACCAGCAAGAGCTTCTGTAAAACGTGCAGTTGCGACCAGTTGCTTCTTTTCACCAGTAGATCGCGGACCTCTGTTAGGCTAGCAAATTAGATCGTTGCCCCACCCTCGTGCCCATGTTTGGTCAATTATTAGTAAAATATTGATACAAAAACAGTAGCAGGAGGTTAATATAAAGTTTTTGTGTGATGTAGTGAGGAGCCTTGTACCGCATTGGCAGGAAATGCCCGGAGCATGACTGCACTCAGGCCTTTGTAGAGCGCTTTAGCACCTTCTTCATGCAGCAATGTTCTCAAAACATCTACCAAACCTCTGTAACGTCCATCAGCAGCTAGGAGAGTATCAAACGACACATAATAAGCACTTTATCCTGGGACAGTAGGAATGCTGCCCATAGAGGGCGCCAGTCCATTATAGGGCATCAGTAGGGTCTCAGTCGTCGTTACTTTATATTTGTAAAAGTCACTTGTGATTTTAATAACTGACCTGTTTGGAAGTTGGATTTGAGGACATCAGGTGGAAGAGCAATCACCCAGTTCATGATGCCTGCAGCTCCTCCGGCTAGAAGAATCCTCAGAGTGCTGAGCTGTTCCACACTGAGTGAGCAAACAGGAGAGGTTATGCTCTTAACCCTGCTGATTTACACTTATACACAATATATCGACCACACAATCTCTAGGTTGGCACTGCTGGGCACCTCAGAGCCAGCCAGGGAAAGGGTCCTAACCCTCATTTTGCCACCAGGTCACCAAGGTCCTTGGTCATTTTTTAGAGCTAAAACAAAACTGAAGCTAAATACAGCTGAGATTCAGCTTAGACTTGTTACATGGTGTCCGTTGTGTGTGAGGGTTGTGAGAGAGGGCATCAGTGCCGCCGCGAGTGCCATCAGAACTTCCACTGATAGCAACTCTAATGCAGTTAACAAGAGCTGGAACAAAACAGAAACAAAAACAAGAACACCACCAAGAACAAGAACCAGATCTAAATCAAGAACAAACAACAGCAACAGAAATAAAAACAAAAACATGAACACCACCAAGAACAGGAACTAGAACTAAATCAAGAACAACACCAAGAACGGAAACCGGAACTAAATCAAGAACAACACCAAGAACGGGAACCGGAACTAAATCAAGAACAACACTAAGAACAAGAACCAGAACTAAATCAAGAACAACAACAGGAACCAAAAGAAAAAAAGAAAACACTAACAACAAGAGCCGAAACCAAAACAACAGCAACAACAAGAATGGGATAAAGAACAAAAAAACCCCAAACCAAACAAACAACCAAAAAAAAGAACCGATGGCGCCCCGTACCTTTGGCCGTCGGGAGTGAGAAGGGTTCTGAGGTATTCGTAGGTTAGAAAGTATAACCCCATCGAAGGAACGTCTGTAGATTAGAATATAAAATGGTATGAGTTGGTTGCCAGATGTAGCTAAAAGCACCCACACTATAATCTCAGACTTCTTCTCATATCATAACACACTCAGAAACAAAACACACACCTCGTATGAGTGTGAGCACGGTGCCTTTATACACGCTGCGAATTCCCTGATCCTTATACAGTTTCAGAGCACAGTCCAAAGGACCAGCGTATCTGAGCTGACCAGAGACAGACTGCACCTAAAAAACACAAAGAAATACAGAGAGAACTCTGCAATTACATTCCATCCATTAAACACCTTTCTGAAATATAGTAGGGTAATATTTCCAACAACAGAGGGCGCCACCTAAAAGTGGAATATAGTTTTGTGCATCTGCTTGGTCTGACCAACATCCAAACTGTGGATTTACTTTATGACTCTGATCTGAACCAGACCTCTTGGATGTTGTGGATTATAAATAATAAAATAGAGACTACAATGAATAAAGAATATAATAAAAGAGAGAATGTAGTAAATAAAAATGGATTATAATAAATACGCAAATAAAGGATATACTAAATAAAAGACAGAATAGGACGTTACAGAATATAGTAAACAAAACAAAGAATAGAATAAAATACAGAATGAAAGGGAGTATTTGGGCAAAATACAAAATATAGTCTTCGTTTGGTATGCGATTTGTAAGATTATGATCTATTGATCCTACGATGTATAAAAAGTGTGACAACTCCCTCAATAAATAATTCTGGCTTAGTTTTTATTAAATCTGGTGTTTTAGGCATTAATTTACCAGTAGAGTAGAGTAGAGTAGATTACACCAATCTTTTACCAGTAGGGCTGTTTTTTAAATCTAAGTGTTTATTAAAGTCACAGAGTATTTGGCCTTGCCTGAAGAAGACACTTGATTCTTTCTCCAGGAGCTACGATCACAGTAGTAAAAACTCCAGACAGCATTCCGGCCAAATACGTCTGTGTGTACCTGCAGAGAGAGAGAGACAGGAGAAACCGAATGTTACACCACACACACCTGCTTACACAAAGCATTTAGTACTAATACCAGTGTTACAGTTTCGGCTCTCGATCAGGCCAGTACGGGGCCTCGGTGCTCCTGAGCTTCTGATCTGTTAAACACCATTATAGACTATATCCAAAAGTTTGTGGACACCCAAATATTACCCAAGGTACATGTGGAGTTTGTTCTGTCTGTGATCGTTGTGTTCTGTGAACTTGACCGTGGTTCATGTCTATTCTAGGAAAGGAAAGAGTGTGGAGTGCATGGCATGGGGTAAATGTAAAAGGGGTGTGTCCTGGGGGGCAAATAAGAGCCGGTGCTGCTGTATATGTGGATTTATTATTAGATCAGTAACAATTCAAATCTATCAGTCTCACATATGTCTGTTATTCCTCTTTAGGTAAGACGCCATGTGTTCTTGGAAATGCTTTGTCCTGGAAGTTATTCTTATGACTGTCGGTGACGAACGAGATCATGCCCTGCCCGTAGGGGTGTTCCTTAGACTTCCTTTGACTTTTATTTCATTACAGACATTACATTGCAGTTTTATGTTTTGGCTAGTTCAAAAATGCATGGACGTCCCTGGAAAAGATGTCGTCTTGAAGGCAGCTGATGTTGCTCTAAAATCTAAGTGTACTTTTCTGCAGGAGACAACCAGAAAAAAAAACATGAAATATTCTGGGTCCATACTGTCTGCAATGAAATAAAAGTCAAAGGAAATAAAAGTCAAAGGAAATGTCCCAACTTTTTCGGATTTTGGGTTGTACGTTTACAAGATAATAGACTACTCATCCCACAATGCATTTAGCTACCAGGCAGTCACATGACTCGTAATGCTTACATACTCTGTACTACTACTTGCACTGCATCCTCTCTTACTGACGTGATCGGGACGGACGGGTCGCTCTGAAGCAGCTGCTTCCCCAGTCCAAATCCGAAGAAGCTGATAGCCATCATGGGAGCTGCTCCAGCCAGGGGGGCACCCATACCCTTATAGAGACCCAGAACCCCCTGTGAGGGAGAGAGAACGGGTGCAGGACAGGATCTGGATCAGATCAACAATTCTGAGACTGTATGGTAAAAAATGGTCAGTAGAACCAGTAGAACTTATTTATTTCTTTAACATTGTTTTAACCACACTTTATCCAGGTCTCAGGAGCTCTGGTAGCTTAACCTGGAGAATACTGGGCAGCTGAACGTGTGCCCAGAACAAAAGACCAATCTGTCGCAGGACGGGCAGCTGTCACTCTGGCAGCACCAGGGGATGATCGCCAGTTTGCTAGTTGGCTGTGTCTGAGTTATGGGGGCTGGTCAGGGGACCATCCCCTGGTGCTGCAACAGAAACCTGCCAGTCATGCAGTCGTTTGGCATCCCGTCCAGGGCATGCTCATGCCAGTAACCTGTATCCTACAAGGATGGCCATCGGAGCCCATGCGACCCTGACCAGGAATACGTGGAAAATTCATTATTATTAAATGTTTTTCATGTTTTATCCCTGTGTGTCCTAGTAAGCGTCCCTAAAGTCTCAGGGTGCAGGCGAACGTGCCCTCAATGAGACGCCATCCAATCATGCCTACATGTGAGGCCATTGAGAACCGAGCTGCTGTGGTGACATTATTATTATTATTATTATTAAATTTGTATTGTTGGCATTATTATTGGCATCATAATTATTATTACTTTTTCAAATTGTTTTATTTATTTTTATTATTTTTTATTACAATATTGATATTTATTATTGTTATTATTATTATTTTTATTATTATTAATAGTAATAGTAGGATTTACTAATTATTATTATTATTACAATTATTATTATTTATTTTTATTGGTATTAGTATTAGTTATTTATTTAATATATTTAATATATTTTATTTATCTATCTAATCATAGAATTTTTATTGTTATTTATTCAGTATTCTTAGTAGTAATTAATTATAAAGATAATAATCCTAATAATACTAAATACATTAATAATAATAATAAAAAATAATAATAATACCAACAATAATGCCAACAATAATAAATAAATTAATAATAATAATAATAACAATAATAATAATAATAATAGAAATAATAAAAAATACCAATATTATTATTATTATTATTATTATTATTATTATTATTATTTTGTTTTTAAAAGGATTATCATGTTTATAAATGATACATTTATTATTATGCACATTGTTTTTTATAGCTTAATATTATAAGTTTGACTTATATGACAGGAGTCATTAAGGTCCAGTGTTTTACCTTAAATAGCTATAGATACCTAATCTTTAACTGTCCCAGTCTTGAATTTTTTAAATTAAGCAAAAATTATTTCTCTGCAATTAGTTTGTTCACAAGATCAAAATATTTCAGCGGTAATAAACATTTTCAATGTGATTCCAAATGAATCAACAATATGAAAATGTCCTGACTCCATTTTTCGTCGACAGGACTGAGAGGGTTAATGTGTAATACGTAGGGATGCAGCATAGTGTCTGTTCCCATAACAGTAACGACCTCTGACCTCTCTGGACACTGTTTTCCTAAAGCAGTCGTAGGTCCCTGTGTACAGCACGTAGTGTCTGCATGAGGCTTTGGGCTGCGTCTGCAGGCGAACCTGAGGACAGACCGAAGATACGTTTAATTATTAGTGAGAAACATGAAGGTTTGGGAAATAACTGACATTGGTTTGTCTATGCAGGAACCTGAGGCCCTCAAGAAGGGACATTTGGTTTTGGGGGTGTTTATTGTTCGCCTCTGTCAGTAAGGGTGTGTGCTTATGGGTCACACAGAGCTCTCCATAGATAAGACATGGGCACGCAAAGACAAAGCAAACATGTTTCAGCAGATAAGAACGGCTCTGTGTGTTTTAATTCAGAAAGTAACGATAGAAAAGCCATAAGGTACTGCAGTAAAGTTAGAGTGTATACAACGGGGCATATTTCTGCATAAATATGACCTAAAACATCATCAGATTTTCACACAAGTCCGAAAAGTAGATAAAGAGAACCCAGTTACACAAATGAGACAAAAATATTATACTTGGTCATTTATTTACTGAGGAAAATGATCCAATATTACATGTTAGTGATTAATCAGGTGTGGGTGGACGCCATGTTGTACTTGGCGCTCAGAAAGGTTACAAAACCATCTCTAAAGAGTTTGGACTCCACTAATCCACAATCAGACAAATTGTGACCAATTCAAACCTCCCCCCAGGGGGGTCGACCAACAAAGATCATTCCAAGAGAAAGGCATGTAAAAGTTTTGAGGTCACAAAGGAATCCAGGGTAACTTCTAAAGGTCTCTCACATTGGTTTTATTATTAATATTATTTATCTTCTATTGCTTACCTTATTATTGGTATTATTTATTTATTTATTGTTGCCATTATTATTTATTAGTAGTTAGTTATTTAATTTATTGTATTTTACATTATTTATTTATTATCTATTAACATTGTTTTTACAGAGGTATGAAAAAGTTTGGGCACCCCTGATAATTTCCATGATTTTAGTTTATAAATCATTGGTTGTTCAGATCAGCAACTTGAGTTAAATATATCATATAGCAGATGAACACAGTGATATTTGAGAAGTGAAATGAAGTTTATAGGTTTTACAGAAAGTGGGCAGTAATTATTCAAACAAAAATAGGCAGGTGCATAAATTTGGGCACCCCAACAGAAAAATGACATCAATATTTAGTAGATCCTCCTTTTGTAGAAATAACAGCCGCTAAACGCTTCCTACAAGGGTGCCCAAATTTATGCACCTGCCTAATTTTGTTTAAATAATTACTGCCCACTTTCTGTAAAACCTATAAACTTAATTTCACTTCTCAAATATCACAGTGTTCATCTGCTATATGATATATTTACCTGAAATTGCTGAGCTGGACAACCAATGATTTATAAAGAAAAATGAAAATGATCAGGGGTGCCCAAACTTTTTCATACGACTGTAAATATAGGTACCTACTCTTTAACCCTTTCAGTCCTGAATTTATTTTAAGGAGCAAGGAGAACACTGGTGAACAAAGCTCTCCAAAATGAGAATAAGTTTAAATGAGAAGTGTTACATCTAGAGAAAGGAACACACTGCATACCAGCATAAGATCCTTATCCCATCTGTGAAACATGGTGGTGGTGGTATCATGGTTTGGCTGTTTTGCTGCATCCGATCCAGGAATTTTAGCAGCAAATTTTAAAGGAAAATATCAGAACATCTCAAGAGAACGTGGGTCATGCAGCAAGATGGCCCTAAGCACACAAGTCGTCCTACCAAAGAACACTTAAAGAAAAATAAAGTTATATATCTTAGCAATTCCTGCTTCGTGCAATATAGGATCATTTATCTCAAGAAATAAATGACCAAGTATAATATTTTATGTCGTGCTCAATTAGGTCTACAATTATCTACTTTCAGGACTTGTGTGAAAGTCTGGTGATGTTTTAGATCAGATTTATGCAGAAATAGACAAAATACGAAAGGTTCACAGACTCTTAAGCACCACTATAACAGTAAAGCTCTCAGTCACCTTTATGGTATCTAGTGGGTGACCGGCGAAAAGCAAACAGGCTCCACCGACCCCACCAGCCACGAAGTTTTTGCCCGGTGAGACGCGCTTCTGTTCCGCCGCCTCTCCCATCGCGCGCTCCGGACTCCTATCGAGAGTTTCCCCCTGGAGATCAGAGCTGCTTAACGTCCCTCAACATCGGATCTTTTCTTTACTGTCAACCGGACTTGAACCAACCTCTATTTACGAGAAGGGTGGTTTCTCTAACGTTCCAACAGCAACCTCTATCGGTCAACTGTGTGAACTGCACCGCAAACAGGTGTCTAGTACAGTAAACTCGTTCAGGAGCAAAAATATTAGCACGGAGGTTTTCAGAATGGCTTTAACCATGACATGATTTGGAGCCACTGTTCGTGTTATTTACTAGAATATAGCAGTAATAAGGTAATTTTATAAACAGAAGCTGTGCAGCAACATTTTTCGTTCATCAAAGTACAACACATAGTACTGTAAATGTACTCTCAAAGGTACAACAGTGGTTTTAAGGTCAAGTTTTGTTCCTTCAATACGTTTTCCCAGTCGAAAAGTACATATTTCTACCGTTCATAGCCTAATACTGTATATTAAAACAGAACAATAATACTATAAAGAGGCTGAAGACGCTGACATGACAGGGTGTCTACAAGTACTTTGTTATTGTAATTAAGCATTTTTTTAGGTCTCAGGAACAAATGTACTGTGAAATTTGACAGTAGAACCACCATGTATAGCAGAAATGTGAACTTTATGGTCAAACTATGAACGTTCACATTAAAACTGGCAATTAATAGTTTTAATATGAAATTTCACAGTACCTTTTTTACAGGGGTATCTGTAGGATACTATACATGATTATTTCTGCAACTTAATACTTTTTACTGTTACTACGTGTCAAAAGAGAAAGCTGTGCTTTTTATCTCACTACATTTTCAAAACAGGCTCGTTATGTTACCTTGTATAAACCTATTTATTTATCTGCTTTAGGAGTTGAGTATGCCCAAGCCTTTGTGAATGACACTCTGAATGTAAAAAATATATAAATTGTTACTAACACCTTCTAACGTTCAGCATAATGCAATATCCTCCCAAAAATAACTGTATAGACTTTATTTTTACTAATCAGACCATAGAGGTTTATCACTGGGACGGTGAATTCTGTTTCTGTCATGAATATGTCAGGGTATATTTTGAAATATATATATAGTATTTCTAAAAGTTTTGCATAACTATTTTTAAATTGTAGTGTAGCATAGTTTAAAAGAAGAACTGGTGTAAAAAAAAAAAACCGTTGAAGCTGCAGTTTGTTGGACTGAAATGCAGTGAGAGTGTTTCAGAGAGTCGATGATAACTGTAGCTTGGTTAAATAACTAAATTTGAGAGATTTAGCAGGTGTTACAAAACAAAAATCGTAAGTATTTTGGTTCCTTGTGTCTGAAAACGTTTTGATTCTGTTGTTGCTGTGATTAGCTAGTGATGATAAGGTCATTTGTATGATATTTGACCATATGTACCCTCAGTATTATGGACCTATACCTCTTACCCTCAATAAAAGACGCACTTCTTCAAAAATGGAGTTAGAAAATCTTTTTAAAGAAGACTGTTTTATTTTAAGTACATGTAGTAGCATGTACTGTTTACTTCTACTTGAGTGAAATATATACGCCGTACTTCAACTTTTACTTGACCATATTTTTTCAGATTAGTACCACTTTTACCTAAGTAAAGAACTTTTGTACTTCGTCCACCTCTGGCTATTTGAAACGAACGATTCTCGGATGCCTAACATGGACGCCGTGGTTCTAGAACTACAACGTCCATGATGCTTTGCTGCCGTGTGTTTGGTTTGTTCCTGAGTCAGTGGGATTCCTCCGTTTGACCCACAAACTGACGGGACACAGAAGGTGAGAGGATTTTTTTTGCATTCATTTAAGCTCGTATTACTCTAAAAACTGTTTGAAATTAAATCCAAAAACGTTTATAATGCTTTAAAAAACGGCGTCTCTTACTAAACCGCTAATAATTTGGAAGCGTAATGGTAGGAGCCACTTCCGGATGTGTTGGTGTGGAACAGATTCGATTTGAGTCGTTAAGTTTTATTTATTAACAGTGCTACTTGTTTTTTAAATTTACACTGTTCATGTATGGCTTGTTTACGGAAATTGTTCACGTACAGAAGCTCGAAAATAAAACAAATAATGCACTGCCTGTCGAACATAATGTGTTTAAAGTTTGAATAAAATAATAAAGGACAATTATTTACTCTGCATGTTTACTTATTGTAACTCACCTATGCTTTTGTGACAAGGCAGGGGGGATGTGGTTAAGGGATTCAACTATGGACCTGAAGGTCTAGGGTTCCTGCCCTGGCACTGCCAAGCTGCCATTGTTGGACCCTTGAGAACGGCCCTTAACCCATGATAAATCAAATAAAGGACAGTTAATCATATGCATATCTGTGGGAGGCTGCGCAGGGATCATCCCTCTCCCTCTGGCCTGACACCCTGTGTTCTCCGGTAATAGGCTTAAAAAATATGACCAGGGTTATAAAACGTAGTGCTGTTCACAGCTCCAGAGACCCGGGTTTGAGTCTCTGCCTGGTCTCTGCCTGTGTGGAGTCTGCATGTTCTCCTTGAGTCATGTGGGTTAGGTCATGGCATGTGTTTGGTCAGTTGGCATCTCTAATATGTATCAGTGTGAGTGATGGACTGGAGCTCCATCCAGGATTGGTATTCACCTTGAATTTAAAAATAGTTTTGCAAAACTTGTAGAAATACTTACATATTCATGATTGAAACAGAATTCACCGTCCCAGCGACATGAATAAACCTCTAGGGTCTGTTTAATAAAAATAAAGTCTATACAGTTATTTTTGGGAGGAGATTGCATTATGCTGAACGTTAAAAGTTGTTAGTAAGAATTTAAACTAGGGTTGCCAGATTTCATGAGTGAAATAAGCGACCGGGTATGTAGAAACAAGCCCAAAACAAGCGACCTACCACAAAGTAAGAGAGAGACTTGTAGATCTATATATATGAATTTATTAAGCAACCATTTAAAAATGCTGTCACTTGTAATTCTAGATTTTTCCTTTTAACTCTGGAGACGCTAAACAAATCTAACCGGCTAAGAAAATGAATAAGGGATGAATAAATGAATCAAAGAAAATGACAGACGTAGCATATCATCAGTGCAGTGTTGGCAATTTAGGGATTTTGTCGCTATATTTTGCGACCTTTCAGAACCTCCTTGTGAGTTCGCTCAAAAACATCAGCATCTATTGACATTTAATGACTTTTTCAGACTGCTTTAGCTACTTTCCTCTGCAAAAGCAGGCAGCGCTGCATCAGTGGAGCAGGTTTGATTTGTTTGGGGAAGGCGAGGAGGGAACCTGGATGGAATGTGCAACAGGGTAAACAAGCAGTTTCGCCTTATTTTACAGTTATAGTGAAGAGAGACAGGATGAGGGAACAAGCCCAAATAAGAAGCTACACTCCGGAAACAAGCCCCAAAAACTGCAACTTGTGACTACCTATATTTATGAGCGACTTTATAGAAAGTGCAAAGTCACTTATAATAAGCGGACTTGGCAACTGTGTTTTAAACCCGCTTTTTTTTTTGCCATAGCTGCCGATGCCATGCCCATGGTGGTGAAATGGCCGTTCCTACATCGCCCCCGACTGGGCTGGAGGATATCCAGTTCGTTTGTTATGGGCATGGTGGGATCATACAGTTACCTCTGGACCAGTGAGTACCTCCGTTACTGTGCGTCTGCATTCGGAACAGAATAACAAAACCCGTCAGCCTTCATCCGCTGCTTCTGCTCAGGGGATCCAGAGGTGGCAGAAGTTCTTTACTTAAGTAAAAGTACTGCTAACTTGATAGGAGATACTCAAGTAAAAGTATAAAAGTACATGTAAAAAAAAAGTAAGAGTGTTCCTTTAAAAGGCCTTTCTAACTTCAGATCCATGGCACTGAGGATACATCATGGTCAAAAAATCGTACAAATGACCTAATCTTTGTCTTTATCATACCTCTTATATTCATGACAGAAACAGAATTGCAGGGACTTGGATAAACCTCGAGTGATTAATAAAAATAAAGTGCATACAGTTATTTTTGTGAGCAGAATACATTATGCATGACTAGAATTGCCTGTGTTAAAAAGAAAAAAAAGATAGATAAATAAATATATTTATGAAAGTGAGAACCTGCTTTGAAAATACAGTGAGAAAAAAGTACAGATTTTTTTCTTTTGAAATGCAGTAAGGAAACGTTAAAAGTATTAAGTTACAGAAATAATCAAGTCAAGTGCAGATACCTAATAAAGTAAGTACAGTAACAAAGTACTTTTGCTCTTGGAGGGCTCCTTATTCCAGGTTTAACATTTAACAAGCTCTGGAGGATGCATAACTCATCTCATCGCTTCTCCTTCTGCACTGCAGAGTATCTGAACTCTTTATCGGTCCACAACCAGAACATTCTGTTGGACCTGGTCGATGAGCGTCCTCGGGACACGCCCCTCATCACCGTGTCCAATCACCAGTCCTGCATGGACGACCCACACATCTGGGGTAGGTGGAGCCACATCGGTCCATTTGTTGATTGATTACTGTTAGGAAATGATTTGTGTCCTTTCTGTGTGGAGCAATCGATTTAAAATATGAATTTCTGTTTCTTTGAACAATTAGTTAAATGTTTTGTACCGGATTAGACTGATCAGGTAGATACTGATTGTTTTTGTTTCAGGTGTGTTAAAGTTTCGGCAGCTGTGGAACTGGAACAAAATGCGATGGTGGGTGCAGATCATGTTTTTGGCTTGAACTCTTAGAGATCTGGATCTGTTTCGGTTGTTTTCGTGTTTGGAACACATCGTTCCTATTCCACTATGCAGGATTTATTAGTGGTTATTTATTACTCTATTATGATTTATTACTTTCTCATATCTATACAGTGCTTGAAAGGTTCTCTCTCATACTACTACTTCCGCACATTTCCGTGGTCAATCCAGGCCGAACCGTTTAACGTTCAGTGTCGGTTCAAACACCGTTACGTAGATAATCACGCTGGGTGGTGTGCTGTGTGTTTTGGGGTCAATCCGATTTTTAGTTTTTAATAGATTTAAGTTTAAAGATTAAAAAAAATCTGCCATAGAAATGCATTGGCTGTTTGTTTAGATTTAAATTTCAACCAACAAAATTCAAGGATTAACTGAAATCGATGATGTCACCACAGAGCACTCGGTGTGTGTGAGACTCAGTGACCTGTTGGCACATCTACACACACACACACACACACACACACACACACACACACACACACATACTCACTCGTGGCCAAAAGTATTGGGACACGTACCCACTCGCGGCCAAAAGTATTGCCTATTCTTTCCGTTTGCCACATTTCAAGCTCTGTTGTAGTTCCTTTGGGAAATGCAGATCTAGCTGATTAATGTCTGTTCCCTGTGGAGGCTGCAGTGTCACGCCAGTTTTCTTTTCTCCATTACCCGTTTACCTGCACAGGACTCCCACGGCCTCGGATATTTGCTTCACGAAGGAGTTACACTCTCGGTTTTTCAGCAGAGGGAAGTGTGTACCGGTGGTTCGAGGTATGTGAGCCAGTATACTTTCCGACCTGTAGGTGGTGCTGTATGTACCACCATAAGGAAAATGTGTAATTCAGGGCTGCACAGATACTCAGTGGTGCCGTAGAACACGGTCAGCTGTGCACGTTTTTAAATAAGAGCCTAATGTACACACACGTTTTATTTGAAGGTGATGGTGTGTATCAGAAAGGGATGGACTTCCTCCTGGAGAGACTCAATCACGGGGACTGGGTTCATGTATTTCCAGAAGGTGAGGGCAGTGTGAGGGTGGCTGTGTGTTTGACGCGCAAGAGAATAAAGCAAACGTGTGCCTCCTAAAACCCTCTGTGTTTCAGGGAAAGTGAACATGACGGAGGAGTTCATCAGGCTGAAATGGGGTAAGGACGCTCCACCCGCGGCTCACGGTTTATTTCTGTCCTGCGTTTTAGAGTTGGCTAAGCGCTGCGTTTTTTTTCTGACAGGAGTCGGACGTTTAATTGCCGACTGCTCCCTTCATCCGATCATCCTGCCCCTGTGGCACGTGGGTAAGTAAAACCTAAACTAATGGAATTTAGGGTTTAAGCACGAGCACTTGGTTACAGAAAGTAATACAACTGGGGGTCGAGCTTATAAAAGCCAGGCTTATTTCAGTAAGCCTCAATTAAGTTCTAATAAAATCCAAGTGCAATCCGTTCCGGCTTATTCAAGCCAGGCTTTTGTAATCAAAGACCACGCGCTTTACCCAAATGGCGTCGGCAATCGTTGCCAGATAGACCGAAAAATGTCCGAAGAGAACGGGTGTGATGCTGCACTCTGCTCACGATTATTGACTTTGACAAAAGACATTCCCTTTTTATTTCTGTAGTGTAAACAATGAAAACACATTTTCTGGTATAAATTCCCTTGCAATTAAAATAAATGATAGAAGCACTAGGTTTAACATTGTAAACAAAAGCTATCGGTGCAGTATTTCTTATATTCAGTATTTTCAATATATTCAGTGCAATACTGATCTTTAAGTGCAAAGTCTTTGTGTGACTCTTATTCTGTTTTTGTGTAGATTTGCACTGTTCTGGAGCAGCAATGCTGATTTATTATATAATTCCAATAAAGGCATCATCTTAATTTATCTTACTGTAGCTTCATCATATCTTATAAATAAATAACTGGGGGAAACGTTCATTTTTATTTCCGTGGAATAACAATTAAAAATAGGGGGTGGTTTTTTTGTATAAAAATTTAAACAAAAAGAAACTTTCTTCCCTTGCAATTAAAAGAAATTAGGATTCTCACTGAGAACAGGATATGACTGTGCTGAGTAGGACTGGAATCGCAAAAATGGAACCGCACTAGATGGCTGCAAACTTAAGAACATGTAATATAATTAGACGATGCATCGTCCCACATTTGCATCGCGTCACATAAGGCTTTATGAGGAATGCAAACATATAAAGTTATTACGAGGAAGGGAAACACCCCTAGTATTAATAGATCCAGAGCGGCAGCCTGCACGAATGTTGCCGACAGATTAAATGCCTAAGTGCGATATAAGTCATAACAATCATTGGCATTCTAAAATTGTTATAGAAAAGAAAGTTCTAAAAATAGTTTAATGCACCTTATGTTTTTGAGTTCCACGATCTGCACCACCAACAGAATGTGTTAAATGTTTTTAAAGGTTGTTTTAGGGTGATTTATTGTTTATATAAATGCCTGTATTAAAGTCTAGACTCCCAAGTTAAAAGAGGATAAAAGTTATGGAGCCAAAACTATACTTTTTTAAAAGTTTTTTTAGGTGAGCTTTATCTGCTTAGGTATTAATAAATTGTATTTATAAAATAATACAATTTAATTTTACACCGATCTGAATTTGTTTTAGTAAAAACAAGAAAGTTAACTGAGTAAGAGCGAATGTGTGCTTTGAAGATCTAAATCAAAATGTAAAAGCATACTTTTGTTTGTTTGTTTGTTTTTGGTAAGTAAAAGGTAAGTATTATATTGTAATAAATCTAAGCTGCCAGGCTTCCAACACAATAATCAAGTGCTAAAATGTAATGGGATCCATCTACAGCTATTTATTTTATGGTGATGGTTCTGCAGAGGAACGCAGCTCCTGGAGTGTGTTTACATGCACTTGATAATCTGCAGAAAATCAGATTTTCAACGAGAATACATGCACTTAAGTAATCAGATAACCAGTAATCGGATTTCTACTTTGCAATTTGCCAATAATCTCAGAAATATGTGACATAAACTTCAAACTTTAATATTACACAACAAATTCTTCATTCTCTTGAGAACATACTGCATTTTAGAGTCTGCACAAAGTGTTCGATAGCCGTTTCGCTGCCTTTAATTCCATGGTGCGTTTAATTCCGGGGTTGCCAGATCCAGCAAGTAATAATACGCCAGAGTGTGAAGTTTTTCTGCACTTTTATACACTTAAAATCCAATCATAGTCACATTTCCTGCAGTTATCTGATTATTCCAGTGGTTCTGTGCGATATAAGGCTTTCTCCCATCTAGAAATCAGATGAAGTAATCTGATAAAGAGAGCTGGAGTTATTTCAGTAATCTGATTAGCTGTAGCATGTATACCAGTTACCCGATGGTAATCAGTGTTACAGTCTGCGCGTGTGCATGAGCCTTCCCTGGGGTTGCCAGGTCTGCGTATTCTAAAGATTTGGCTTTTTTTTTTTTTTTTTCTCACTGGAACTACAAATGAAAGGCAAATAAAGCCAGCGAAAAGGCTATCGAACACACTGGGGAGACTCAAACACAGTGTATACCTGGGAAAATTAAGAATTTGATTGTTTATTATTAAACTTTGAAGTTTGTCATATTTCTATGAGATTGTTGCAAAGTAGAAATCCGATTATTCTAGAAATCGGAGTCGTGCTAACCTGGAGGTTTAACATGATCTGATTACTCAGGTGCAGCTAAACTCGTTGATCAGATCACCGAAGAAATCCAAACGCACCTGAGCTAACGCACGTGTCGCTATAGTAACTTAACAGGCCTTACGTTTAGTCTCTTTCGTGGAACCGAAATTGAACAAAATGTCTAAAATTGCCTGTCTCATTGCATTAGCTTGCTTTGTGGAATGTTTGTGGATGTTTACGTAGACGTTTCGTGTCAAAGACGTCTATACTAACGGGTTTGGATTGTGATCATGTGCCTGAAGATCCTGCAGAACGATCTGGGTGTTCGTGTTGCTCGTGGATCGGGACTCTTATTTTGTTCTCCCGTCCACAGGTCTGAACGACATCCTTCCAAATAAAACTCCGTACATCCCTCAGGCCGGAAAGGTGACCACAGACACTTGTTTTTCCGTTGTCCTTTATTAGGCCACTTTATTAGCCACACCTTGCTTTAGTCTTAATTCTTCATGGCGTAGATTCAACAAGGTCCTGGAAGTGTTCCTCAGAGAGGTTCATCCGTGTCGGCACAGTAGCATCACGCAGTCGCTGCAGATCTGTCGGCTGCGCGTCCATGATGCCCGTCTCCCGTTCCACCGCATCCCAGAAGTGCTCTATGGGATTGAGATCTGGTGATTGTGGGACCAGTTTGAGATGATTTGAGCTTTGGGACATCAGAACATGGTACACTGTGGGCATAACGGGGTGCACGTGGTCAGCAGCAATACTCGGGTAGGCTGTGGGGTTTAGCTCAGTTGGCATTAAGGTGCCCAAAGTGTGCCAAGAAAATTTTCTCATGTTTTTTACGCCAAATTCTCACCCGACCATCTGAAAGGCGCAAGAATTCCAGATCCAGCAGACCAGACAACGTTTTTCCAACCTTCTGTTGTCCGTTTTTGTCAAACCCGTGTGAACTGAAGCCTCAGTTCTTCGTTCTTAGCTGACACAAGCGGCACGGGGTTTGATTTACTGCTGTTGTAACCCATCAGCTTCAAGGTCTTACCATTTACTATTGCCTTTTATTAGCTCCAACCAGTCTGGCCATTCAAAGTCAGCTTTCTTAAATCACTCTACATGCATCGAGTGGCTGGTTAGACATTTGTGGTAAATTAGCAGTTGAGTAGGTGTACCTAATAAAGTGGCCGCGGCGTGCAATTACATTAATGGAAGGAGCTAATGTGTTCTGTTTACAGAGAGTAACCGTCTTGGTTGGGAAGCCCTTCACAGTAAAGCACCTGGTTGAATCACTGAGAGCTGAAAATAGGAATCCGGTAAGATCTAAGCTTTAAGACGAGTGTTTCTGTCAGGCCTTTGGTTTCTGTGTGGGTTTGGGTTCGGTGTGTTCATATCTTGTGTAAGCCGTAAGAATTATCCGGTCAGTTGGGTTTGGTTGTGCCGTACCGAGCTGTAACAAACCTAAAACATGTAAATGGTTTCATTTAAAAGGCAAAATTAAAAGCCTAATGACGTCTCCCCAAACCTGTAGCGCTTAATTCAGTTTTTTTATCCTTTTCTTTTAAATGAATAGCTTTCTGTAAGAATAAAACCTTCAAACCTGACTCTGTTCCTCCAAATCAGATGGAAATGAGGAAAGCGGTGACGGATTTTATCCAGACGGAGTTTCGCAGCTTGAAGTCGCAGGCAGAGGCTCTCCATCAGCGCATGCAGGCCGGCCGGTGATTCGCCCTCTACCTCGAAATTCTGGACGTGGACTTCAATAAAACTACACAGACCTGCCTCAGGTGGACAGGCGAGCGCTCGGAGGACGCAGCTATCCGTCAGCAGTGAAATAACTTGAATTTGCGGTCTCGATAAACTCTTTGTAAATCCAGGAACAGTTTGTACGGAACCTGAGCTTGCATGATGATGGTGATGAACGAAGAACGAGCTGATTTTGTAATTTATACTGTACGCAAATCATGGACGTTGAAAGTGTGGACGATTTTATAATCGTATGTTTTTGAAAATCATATATGGAAATCGAATGATTGCAGGAAATCTGAAGCGAATGCGGTTTGTTAAGCAGTTTGATATTAAAATGTTTGGGATTTATTTCTAATATAACCATGGTGACTGATGGACTTGTTTGTTTTAAATTCTAACGTGGGCTCCCCTGATCCTGCACACACACACAGCTCAGTGAGTCCGACCCAGACTGTAGCTACACGCCTGAGACCAGAACTGAACACCCTTGCGTGGTCCAGACTGGAGGTACACGCCCCGGAGCAGAACCGTCCATCCTTGTACAATGGAAAACCATCGATGTGAGGAGTGCCGAGAACTCGGAAAGCAGCTCTTCCATCCCAGTCCTGGTGAGCCCCACTGGTTTGTATTCCACTTCAGGTGAGGTGAGGTGAGGTTTGACTCAGTAAGTCCTTGTCAACCAGGAAACAAGGCCTCAAGACCTCAACTAATGTCTGCGTTGCCATGTTTTGTTTTCATTATGAGTTTTTTGGGGTTTTTTTTTTTTATTAATGGGTACTTAGTCAGTTGGGGCTGCTTTTTTACTGTCTTAAATTTTGAAAAATGAAATTTGGAAATACTTTTGATTAAATAATTTTAAGATGAAGTTTACATGCTTTAAAGGAAAGAATCGTGGATACAACTGAGCTTATATAAAAATTAAATATGTAATTAAATACTAATAATTTATGAATAAATAATTTTATAATGTTGGTAATGACTTGTTTGCGATTATTACAATTTTCAGAACAAAGATGCTAGGTCATAGATTTGCTCATGCTGGTTGACAGTATAAGATGCATAGCTCAACAGATATGAACAAAAATAATACAAAATGTCTTTACGTTATTAGAAAAACACAAACTTTAATTTGTAATGTAAATGAATTTGTAAACAAATTGATCTCTCTCCTTTTTATCATTTTATTGGAGCAGAAAAAGATTTCATTCTGGGTTGGGGACAAGGCCAAGGTAGCAAAGTATTAATAGAAATTAAGATGGTGCATATTTTTGTGTGATTTTTAATACCCAAGCCATTTATTTTGTAATAAAGTATTTCCAACATGAATTTATAACCTAGGGACGGTCAGGTTCCCTTAATTAAAGAATCGCCCTGACGCAATTCAGTTAGCTTGCAAACAACATTAAGCTCCAGTTCCACTGTCACGTTCTAATGATTCACAACGTGATCTTGGACGAAAGTAAGTCAAATAACGCAACTTTAGAATCTTTAGAGTCTTAAATGTAATATAGCACACAGTGACATAATGAATGATAAACACAGTGACATAATGAATGATAAATTAGCTTAGAGAAAGAGGAAATAGGCAGAAGTGTGGAACACGTGAAATAAACGCTTGTTTACACTTAAAACGGGCTTTTCAACGGTCAAATGGTGCAACCGGAAGTTGAGGGGGTGCAGATTTTAGCGGGGGAAGATAGCTGCGTGCGCCGCGGCCTCAGACGTCACTGAAGGCAGCTGAAGCATGAAGATGGCCGGTGCAGGGATGCGCTCCGTCGCGATGGTTCTAGCCGTTTTATTCGGCGTTTTCTCGGAGGTGAAATGCACAGAGCAGGTTCCTCTGCTGATGTGGACCAGTAACGGGTCGGTACATTTAATGGTTAAGTAATTAATTCATTACCAGCGGCGTCGTTGTGGATGGTTCGATTCAAACTTACCAGCTAGCGTGCTAATGTAACGGTATTATAACGGCTGTAACAAGCTCACCGGTTCCCTGTAACCAGGATCTTTCACCTGTGACCTTCCTGGCGCCGCGCCTTATACATTTCAGGCATCAATTGTGTGATGATAAGTTATTTGGTTATAAATCGTGTACCATCGGTAGCTTGGTTCGTTTTCGGTCGCTGTCCAGTCCTGTAGCTCCTCCTTTAGTTCAGTTAATTCGTTTGATTCGTTTACGGAGTGGATTCATTTGTTTGTTTATTCTTATTTCGTCTTAACATCGCTCTAAAACTTGATTTAAGCTCTTAATTCTGTTTTTGGAAAAATACAGAGCCTCTTAGGTAGGAGGCCAAAAGTATTTAGACACCCAAGCACTGCATTTGATGTTTGTTTATCCTCCAGTGAAGGCTTTCCACCGTTTGGAACATAACTGCAGGGATTCACATCCGTTATTCCAAGTTTCATTTTGTGTTAGTCTTTTTTTGTTTAATAATTGACTATTTTTATGTACTTTAAAGAACGTTTACTGGCTGTTTAGTTATGGTTGTAACTATCCACCGGCTTGTACTATGAGCAAAGTAATTTCAGTTTCATTTCCATCCAAGTTACTGCGCTCAAGTGTAGAGAAATTATAAAAAAATATAAAATTCAAATTCTAAATTGAAATAATAGAACTGTAATCCTGAACATAAAATAATGAAATGTGAAATGTGTTTTTGTTTGATCTTAAGATCCCATTACAGGACTTAAGGAGCCACTTCATTATTGTACAGACGATGCTGTTTTTTATTTACTGATTGGTTATTTTTAGGTGAGTTTTTATAAAGATTTGATGATTAATAACCTCTAAAGGATGGAGCTTCAGGTTTGTAAACAGTGACCCTGTAAGATCTGCAGCCTTTAGAAAACCAGAGTCTGTGGTTAAAAACTCTGGGAGTGGGCTTTAGATGTCAGAGGATGTCAGACTTTAGATATGAAAACTTTTCAGGTCTTTTTTAAATGAAATCTCTGAGACGGGGCACTGTACAGACTGTGGGATAGAGTTTGTAATTCTCTTTGTTCTTTCTGAGTTGGGTTTAAGCCTTATAAATTAAGATCTAAAAATTGATTTGATGCATCTAAAAATCAGTTTTTCCCCCGCCCCTAATGGTCACTGCATTTTTTTATTTCTGAAGAATAACAATTCAGAATCATCTGTACTTGCATAAAAATGTAAACAAAAAGAAACTTTAGTCCCCTGCGATTAAAAGACATTCGGAGCCTCCCTGAGAACGGGACGTTCCTCTCAGAGCCCTGTTCCCTGTGTGTCTGATGGGGTGAGGTCTGGTTCTAGAGGGGGGCTGGGTCTGCCTATGTTTACACTAAACTCCGGAGTCTGTTAATAATCCCTGTTTACGCATCAAACGTAATCCGATGTGAAACCACACGCATTTAGTGAGTGTTGCCATAGCAACGAGAGGCACAGTGCCATGTTGCGTTTGAAGTCCCATATTAAGTCTACGGAATGTTTTCTCCTCCAGGTTTGCGTTGCCGACCCAGAACGCACCGACTGCAGGCCACACCGTATCTGGAAACCAGCTCCAGTCCTACCTGACCACGGCGTTCGGCTCGGCGCCTCACAACGTCCTGCTGTTCCTCCAGGACAGGGTGAGATACTTACACACCGCCCAGCCAGAGCAGAGTGGTCCAGCGGTGTAGATGTGTGTGCGCTCAGCTGTATCCAAAACACGAGCAGAGCAAATGATCTGAAAATATGCACAGTATAATTAGATAGCAACAAAAAAAAATTTGAGAAAAAAGAGAGAACTGCTGTACACAAGACAGGTAAGTGGATAAGACAGTCAAAATGTAATTTATTATTGTTATTATTATTATTATTATTATTATTATTATTATTATAAGTGGCAAAGGATTTGTGATATCTGCATTATAATATCAGCATCGGACATTAAAAAACCCGTATCGGTCGACCACTAACTCCGATAAAGCGTCGGTGGGCGTACAGTGGGCGTGGTTAGCTTGTAATCGGACTCTCTGTCTTTAGCTGAGCGTGGACGACTTCACCAAGTACGCCGGTGTGTTCGGGAACAAACAGGACAGCGTCTTCCCTAATCTTGAGGTGAGTAAGCGTGGCATTTCCTCCGGTTGCTTCCTTAAGCTCATCAGACGTTATGGTTTGGTTTCTTTATGATCTCTCACCCCTAGGCGGCGCTGCAGTCGTCCCCGTCCTTGCTCCTACCGTCTGTGTCGCCCTCGGCCACCGGCGCGCTCCCCGGCCTGCTCCAGGACCAGCTGAGCACGGCTCCTCTCTACATGGACCCCGAGACTCTGGCCCAGCTGCGGCTCAACGCCTCCCTCCCGGCGCTGCTGGTCTTCAGCCTGCCCTACAGCTCCTCCGGGTGAGCCCTCCCTCCGGGCGCTGAGGAAGCTTTTTTGTTGTGTCTAACCTGTGTGTCTCCTACAGGGCGGACATGATGTCTGTTAAAGAGGTGCTCGGTGGAAACGGTGAGTGTTCTGTACTTAGTTTGTTTTAGAACTGTATATGAGTGTCATGTCCTAAAACCTTGGCTGTGTTCCAGATGAGGCCATCGGTCAGGTGCTGAGAATCATGGACACTCAGTCCGTCCCGTACACGGCCCTGTACACCGCCCTGCAGCCCTCACGGGTAAGAATCAGGGCCGGCAAGGGGAGAGAGGCTGTAAAGTAAGAGGGTAGAGAGAAAAAGAGCCTTACAGGTGAAAAGATAGGGAGAGTATCTAATGTGAGTGGGAGGAGCTTATTCTCTGAATCTTCGTACCTTAGGTGATTGAGGAGGCGTCTCCGGGGGTCCGTTCTGTCGGCACACGCTCTCTCCTCCAGTACAGGCGCGAGGGCCCGCCTCCCCCCTACCCTCCAGTGGAGTTCAAAGAGCGCGGCGGCGCCCCCTGCATCCTGCTCTGGGCTCGGAACCTGACGGTGAGCGAATTCCGCTCGGGAAAGTGGGAGAGACACGACCTCAGCCCCAAAACCTTCGGCGAGGGCGTCAGCCCCAAACTGGAGGGCTCTTCCTGCAACGGCACCCATTCCAGGTCCGCCCAGAGCTTCATTATGATGCGTCACTAAGTTTAAGTTTCCGCCTTTAAGAACTTCTCTCCCTGCAGGCTGGTGCTGAATTACGAGAACGTGCTGAGCTATCGCTCCTTCAGACTCCTGTGAGTATGGCTCGTTATGGTTATAGTTAACAGGGGGGGTTTGGGGGACGGGGTCGGATAGCGAGACAGGTGTGGTGTGCCCCCACAGCTTCATCATGCGCCAGCGGCACTACAGGGTCTCGGCGCGGCGCTGGTTCTCCATGGACCTGGTGCAGCTGGAGTACGACGGGAAGAAGGCCTCGTTTAACGCCAGCCGCGGCATCTACGCCCCGGCCGAGTACTCGTACCGGTGCCACTCGGTCAGCAGCTTCCGCTCCCCGCTGCTCACGCCACACAGCGCCAAGGACAACGCCAACGACTGGAGGATCTCCCTCCACGACTTCCAGGTACCACTTCGGGGTTTCTTTCCTTTCCCAAACCTAAGGAGCTCGGTGGTGTTCGGTGTCGCGTCTATGACCAAACGATCTTCCCTAGATCCAGGGCTTTAATGTGACGGGCAGGGAGTTCTCCTACGCCAGCGACTGCGCCAGCTTCTTCACCCCGGGCATATGGATGGGGCTCCTGACCTCGGCGCTCATGGTCCTGCTGCTCACCTACGGCCTGCACATGATCATGCAGCTGCACACCATGGACCGCTTCGACGACCCCAAGGGCCCCGCCATCTCCGTCCCCCAGACCGAGTGATCCGAAGTAACGTAACGGAATAACCTTATCCCCTCGCAGGTCCAGGGTTTCGTGCTGCCGAGTTCCCGTAGTGTTTGTAGCTCTGAATTAGGGCGGTGTTTGCCTTTTCATTCTGTTATCAGACCATAAAGGGGTCGTGTTTGGTTATTAGATGGGGAAATTTGGACAAAAATGAATTTTAGACCTCGTTCCACACAGAGGAGTTGAAATTCGGAAAAGCGCCTAACCTAAAGCTTACCTAAGGATGGCAGAAAGATGAAATCAAAACGTAATGTTTTCACGTAAGCGTGTCAACATAACAATACACCTCGTTAACAATCTCTAACTGAATGCCTCGTAACGATTTTAGAGCTCCGGCTCTGACATTTTGCTTTTTGGTCTCTGTCGATCAGAAGGATCTAAAAAGCATCCATTCCTACAGAGTCCCGCCACTAGAGGGCGGCATGGGACGGTTTCTTGAGTTGCACGTCGAACGTAACAAACACGTAGCATTATCGCCCAGCCTGAGGCTCTGGACCTGCCTGGCAGAGGTTTCAGTCGTGTCTTGATTATCTGTAAAATATTATTTATTGAGCAGCTTTCTGTCTGGAGTAGCTGCATATGAAAACATTGCTGTGTAGTGAGTAGATTTGGTCGTATTTATTTATTTATTTCTAGTGCGTGAGCGTGAGAGAGAAAATCTTGTTTGTTCTATGACAAGCTCTCCTGGTCTATAAGGTTCTGGGCTCTTTCAGTCCATTGTGACCCCTATCCTGTTCCAGACTTTCCTGACCGATCAGATTATGGGGCCTTTCTGTCATTTATGACCCCTGTCATGTCCCAGAATCTCATGCTCCATCAGACTCTGGTCCCTTTCACTCCTTTCTGGGGCCTATCTCTTGCCATACCCTTGGTCTTTACTGCACCAGACTCTAAAGGTCCCTTATGCCTCCTGTCCTGTACCAGACTCTCTTGGTCTACCAGGTTTTGGATGCCTCCAGAACCTTCAGACCCTTGTCCTGTTCCAGACTCTTCAGGTCTTTCAGATTCAAGGCCGTTTCTGGCATTTTTGACCCCTGTCCCATCCCAGACCATGTTCATATATCAAGTGCTGGCCCTTTCTGTCATTTATGACCCTTATCTCCTTGGTCTCTACTGTACAGACTCTCCAGGTCTGTGTTGGCCCCGTTCCCCTGCCAGACTCCTGTTCTTTCAGATTCTGGGCCCTTTCGGTGCTTTATGGCCCCTGTTCCATGCCAGACCTTCTTTTCAGGTCTTTCAGATTCTGGGTTCAGGTATGACCCCTATCCCATCAGTCTCTGCTGCACCAGACTCTCCTGGTCTATCAGGTTCTGGGCCTTTTAGTCTGTCCCCCATCCTGCCCCAGGCCATCGGTCTTTCATACTCTAGACCCCAGTCTTTTGGGTGTGTCAGGTCGTTTCCATCCAGTCCTTCCTGGCCCCCAAAATACCACCGTGAGAACCCTTCGCTGACTCAAACCCAGATGAAGTGTTGGTACAGAATGTGGGCCCGCCGCCTGATGGACCAGGAGGGTCCGGTGTCTGAACGAGCAGGGCTTATGCATGTGTGTTCCAGAGGGTCCAGTTATACTCGTTTATTAAAAAGGGAAGTAAAAGGTTCAGGTTTAACCGATATGGATTATAAAGGAGAAAATGTTTATATTAGAGCAAATAAAAGAAGAGTTTAATGTGTGTGAGAGCAGGAGAGTGTTCTGGTGTTTTGAGCTTCGGTGTGAAATAAATATTAATGTTTGTGAAACCATGCAAATCTGCCGTGCTAATAAAGAAGTCATTAAACAAGTTTCCTGTGCTGGTTATCTCGTTAGGGGTCAGAAGGTTCCTCGGGAATAGCGAGTGAGATCAAATGCGCTGTAAGAACCACGTACGTTACGCTCTGGGATAAGACGTGAGGAGTGAAGACCTGGGGTCGGATTCATGGAAGCTTTCCTAAGAAAAAACTTGGACACTAAAAAGTCCATAAGAATGAGATTACCTTAAGAAACATTTTAGGTCTTACGTTAATATTAGAGGGGTTTTTTGAGAATGGCATTTATGAACTTCTTTTTGAAGCTTTGTTTTTCCTTAAGAAAGCTTTCATGAATTAGAAGAAAATTCACAACAACGCTAGGTGACAGAATGTAATTTGTTTTGGCCTTTCTACACGGAGCCCGAAACCGACGGACCGAGACGCTGCGTAAAGTGTTTAATCGGAGCCTGTTCTCACTTAACATCATCAGGAGCTTACAGGACGAGCAACAGGCTGCCTCTGAAACATGGATATTAAAGAAAAGATCTGGTGGAATAGAACTGAAAGGCTGGAGAATGATGGAGATGAAGCTCACAGGGACTGGATGGAAGCGTCTGATTATTTATCTAAGAAAAACATATAAAAAAAAATATATAAAAAGCTTCCTGCTCTCATCTCAGCTCTGGTTTTTGAACGGTGCAGGGTTCGAGCTGGGTGGTGTGTTTGGGGTGAAGTGAATGCGAGAGGGCAGTTTCAGAGCAGATCTCCACACACCAGCTCTTATCACACCTGACAGGGTCTGTTTTTGGATCCCCACACACACGCACACAGCAGCAGCATACGTAACACACCACTGGGCTGGAACAAGTGCTGATAGGCTGTCTGTGTGTGTGTGTGTGTGTGTGTGTGTGTGTGTGTGTGTTTCAGTAGACAGACTGCCCGCAGAGATGTTTGCTACCAGTTCTTGCTGCCCTACTTTTAACTCCCTCCAATACAAATAAGTAAATCACAAAGAAACGCTCGAGTCCTGATGTTTAGGATCAGTTCTATTTCTGCTATGTATGTGCCAAAATTATTGGGACATTCAAACTCATTCCATAACCATACATGTTCCATTTAGACTTTGGCAGATGTCTTTATAAGACTTTATAAGACACAAAATGAGACTCGGACATGCACAGCAAAAACTCGGTGCAACTCGGGAATCATCTTAGACTCTCATGCCAAAGACCTGGGGCGAGACTCGGACAGTAGGGACTCCAGACTCGGCTCAGTCTTGGACGCCAGAGACTCCGGCACCACAGACTCCACTCTCGACTTGAACTCAGATGCTAGAGGCTCCAGACCCAGACTTGTCTCACACGCTAGAGATGGGACTTGGGCCCTGGAGACCTGAGACAAGAGTTGGGCTTGTAATTCAGAGATGAGAATTGGACTTGCAAGCTAGAGACCTGGGCCAAGGCTCAGACTCTCACGCCAGAGACTCAGCAAGACTCAGGACTCAACTCGGACTCTTTAGCCAGGGACTCAAGCTGAGTTTGGACTCTGATCCTGGAGGCTCCATCTTCAACTGGACTACTAGAGACTCTGCTTTCGACTCGGACTTGAATGCTGAAGACTCACTTGGACTTGCACACAAAATTCGGGGCAAGTTTTGAGACTCCACTCACAAGCCAGAGACTCGAGTCGGGAGTTGGATTTGCACACCAGATACTTGTCTTTCTCCTCACCTCGTTTTATGTCTTTATGTCCGAACTCATCCATAAACTGATCCTACAGTTTTGGAAGCTATAGTTCTTTGGAACTGGCCCTTTTATTCCATCTTTACCCCTGACCACAATGTGTGGCTGAGCTGTTGTTATTCCCAGAGTTTGCACTACACTGTGAGAGCACTTGCCTTCGGCGGAGGCAGAGGGAATATCTGGGTAAAAAGGAAGGGTTTTTGTAAGGGAACTGGCTCTGAGATTTGATCCTGTAAATGGCGGTGTGTGTGATGAGGATTGTTGGTAATCATTCATCAGCCGTCCAGCGTTAACGTGGAGACATTATGAGCCGTGACGGGCAGCCAGAGAGGAAGCCACGGTAAAGGTCACGAAGGACAAGCTGCTGAGGGAGAGGGCAGGATCCTCCATCATCAGCAGCTCCGGACCTTAATGTGGACATCAGATCTGGTGGTGGATAAAGGGTAACTAATCCAAGCATCCCAAGCCGTTGTTGCACGTGCGTGTGTGGTTTAACTCGTCTGTTTTCTTTTTTCCTTTTAACTTTTCTGTTTTGATCGTTCTGTTGTTTTGTGTTTTGTTTTGTTGTATTTTTGTTATTTTGTTTTTTTTGTTATTGTTTTTACTCGTCTGTTGTGCGTGGTGCGTGCGTGTCTGTGGTTCTGTGTGTGTGTGTTTGTGTGTGTGTGTGTGTGTTTGTGGTGTGTGTGTGTGCGCGCGCGTGTGTGTGTGTGGTGTGTGTGTGTGTGCGTGTGTGTGTGTGTGCGTTGTTTGTGGTTTCTGTGTCTGTGTCTGTGTGTTTAGTGTGTGTGTGTGTGTGTGTGTGTGTGTGCGCGGTGTATGTGTGCCGCGCGCGCGTGTTGTGCCTGTGTCTGTCTCCTGTGGTGTGTGTGTTTGTGTGTGTGTTGTGTGTGTGTGTGTGGGCGCGTCGCGCGCGTGTCTGTGTGTCTGTGTGTGTGTGTGTGTGGCTGTCGCGTGTGTGTCGTGTGCGTGTGTGCGTGTGCGGTGCGTGTCTGTGTGCGTGCGTGTCTGTGGTGTGTGTGTGTGGTGTGGTGTGTGTGTGTGTGTGCGTGTGTGCGTGCGTGTCGTGTTGACGTGCGTGCGCGTGTCTGTGTGTGTGTGTGTGTGTGTTGCGCGCTCTTCCTATTTATTCTTAGTCCATCTTCCCCTCAGGTGATCCACGTTTCATTTTGCGTAAAACCTGACAGTCGTGCCCTCCTGCGCCCCGCCGTCTCACCCCTTATCCACCAGACCGAGCGTTTTTGCTGTCAGGAAAAGGTGCGATAAGGAGCGTCACACACACACACACACACACACACACACACACACACACGTACCCTGAGGCATGCAGGCTGATCTTAACTCCTGATGATCTTTATTTCAGCAGATTGTGCAAACACAGCTCATTACACACCAACCAAAGCCATTAAAAGCTCCGAACCTTCAGCTGCTTCTGCCCCAAAGTTACTCTGAAATACTCGGAGTTACTCTCCAGCCCTACAGGTACAGTACCCGGGTCCGGTCTGTCTCAGTCTCGACCTCATTTTTGTGGCAGTACTGTTATTTAAAACTCCTCCTCATGCCTTGTAATCGCAGAGGACTAAAGATTCTTATCGTTTAATCTTTTATACAAGAAAAGTACGAAAATTGCAGGGGAAACGTTTTTTGTTTTAAAAACAACAAAATATGCGCTGTTTATACTTCAAATATCTTATTAGAATACTGAATTGTGAACTCATAAATTGTAAAAAAAAATAAAATGTAATCATGGATTTCGTTTTGTAAATCATAAAATAAAGTCGAATCATGAACTCCTTATGAATGTAAAATAAAAAAAACAGGAAAAAAACAGAAATGTCTGTTATTGAATGTCCATTAAATTTTTTTATTGTGAACTCATAAACTGGTAAAAAAAAAAAAAAAAAAGGTGAACTTTTGAATCGTTAAAAAAAATGAATTATGAAAATTGCAGGGGACTGAAGTGTTTTGTTTTAAAAACAAGAAAATATGCCTTGTTTATACTTCAGGAAAAAGGAATGTGTTTTTTCAAATGTCTTATCATAAGAAAACTCGTAAATTAAAAAAAGTTATAACTTGTGAACTGTATAAATCCTAAACAAAAATAACATTGTGAACTATGTATTGCGAATCGTTAAAAAAATAGAATTGCAAACTCCATATTGCAAATCTTAAAATAAAATAAAAAATCACGAACTCTATTGTAATTTTTTTTTGGTAAAAAAAAAAAATAGTAATAAAAAAAATTAAATCGTGAACTTCATAGCGTGAATCGTAATAAAATATTGAATTCTCAACTCCGTATGGTAAAATTGAATCTTGAACTCCATTGTAGATGAACTAAGTATCGTGAATCGTTAAAAAAAAGAATCATGAACTCCATATCAGGAATTGTAAAAAAAAACGTAAAGATAATCTAAAAATAATAACTTCATATTGGGAATCATAAAAAGTATTGCATCATGAATTGTAAAAAAAAAAAACCCTCCACATTGTAAGAAGCTACGGGGTCTGAGCTCGGTGTCGGAACTAAAACCCTGCACTTTCTGTGATGTTCTCCGTTATTCTTTGTTCTCTGGTTACGAACCGAATCGATGACAAACTGACTCTTGATTCACAATGGAAGGAATCAGGGAATCATTTGAGATCGACTCCCAAGGCTTACGACAGTTCCTTCAGTGTTTATTAACACATGGATTCCATAAACCACAGAGCGCGGGACCTTTTTAATAATGTTTATTTGTTTGTACATTTGTATAACATGACAATCGTGCTTTAATCATATGACACCATTTAAATACGGATCCTGTATATCATGTCGGAGGCAGTGGAACAGTTAAAAATATACAAAACAATATTTCTTACTAGACATAAACTCTATCTGGCATAATCTTTTCTTTGTTTTTTTTAGTGTATATATATATATAGAGCGCTATACACGTAACCGTGACGTCACGCAGTGTCTGTAAGATATGTGCTTCGGCTCCAGAGATCCAATATTATTGCAGGAAAGGACAGAACAGTTCATTTTCGAAACGTTTTAACATTTAGACGATAAACTTCAAACGCGGTACAGACGCCCACGGGCACGTGATCATCACATGACACGGATTTACGACAAAGCTCCGGAAAAAGCCGCCATTCCAGAGCGCCCCCCACCCCCCACCTCCCCGCGTTACACGTAGCTGCCACGAACGCGCCCCGTAACGTAAGTCCGTTTTCCGGACTGCCCGTCCTCGCGCTCCGGGTCTCAGCGGAGCCACAGAGGAGCGGGTCTCCGTCCAGAGCTGCTGCTGTGCTTTACTCTCAGTGTAAACTTTTGCCAGAGGTGCTAATACTTTAGATTGGATTAGATCACAGATACGGTCTAACAGTTTGGCACAGTCATGCGATCAGACCGGAGCGGAAGCAGAAGCTGAAGACAGCAGGCTGGGAGGAACCGGTCCCGGTCCCGGTTCCGGTTCTGGTTCCGGTTCCGGTCCCGGTCCCGGCCGCAGAGGGAGCCTATAGGGGGAGCCAGCGTTCGGCCGGACCGCTGATATCAGTAACAGCAGCTAATCTCCGTCCTTTCGTTCGCTAGTTTAAGAAACAGAGCATCCCTTAGCGTCTGAGAGACAGCGCCTCAGAGAGGCCGGAAGCTATGGGCCCTCAGCAGGGCTGTAGCGATGCCCCGCGGAGTGGCACCGTGCTCTGGTCCAGCTCTGTATCTGAATCAGAAAAGATTTCTAATGGTGAACTCAGTACCATAAGTTCTAAAAAAAAAAAACAATAATAATAAAATAAAATAAAAATAAATAAATGAACATTTTTTGATTGTAAATTGTAAAAAAAAAAAGTAAAAATTGTACATAAATTGTAAAAAAAAAAAAAAAAATGGAATTCTTAACTCCGTGAACTCAGTACCATAAGTTGTAAAAAGTAAAAAAAAAAAAAGGAACTTTTTTTATTGTGAATTCCATATCATAAATTGTAAAAAATAAATAAATAAAATGGAATTGTTAACTCCATATCGTGAATCACGACAATTTAACAAGTAATGTGAATCGTTAAAAAATGAATTGTGAACTCCGTATCGTGAATTGTAAAATAAATTGTAAAATGAATTCCGTATCATCAATCATGAAAATTTTTTTTTATGTTGATCTCTGTATCGTGATTTGTAAAAAAAAAAAATTAATTACAATCATGCACTCCAGATTGTTTAAAAAAAAAAAAAGTTGTGAGTTCCGTATCGTAAAATAAAATTGTGTTGTGAACTCTGAATTGTGAAAAAAAAAAAGAATCAAGAACTGTTTGGCAAAAAAGATTTATGAACTTCAGATCATAAAAATAAATAAATCATGAAGTTGTTAAAGTAAAAAATACACCCCTTGTCCTCCAAACACTGATGAAGCGAAAGCAAACAGCGGGAGCCTAAAAGGAGCGGGCACGGGTACCTGTGTGCCCCCCGCTCTGGACGGGACCCTGTTGGTTTGGTTTGGTTTCACCTCCCTCGGTGATCCTGAGTCGGATTAAGTGTGTACTGATCATCAGCTAGCTGGATGCACCGTAATAACTAACAGCGGCTCTGACTGGCTCTGAGTAGCTTCAGGTCCTGCTCTGACTCTTCGTTCTGCTCTCCTGGACTCCCAGCCTCTCCCTGAGTTCAGCTTCTGTTTCTCTGAGCCTCGCTGGTCTTTGTTTATTTTTTAATTCCAGACCCTGAAGCTCCTGGCTCCTGACCGGTAGCACGTGAGCGTAAACAGGCCTGACAGCGACAGCACTGATCGACCGCAGGCAGGACGCCGGCGCTTAACACCCTGTTCATGCCTTATGTGTCTTACTCTATTTTTTTTTTTTTTTTTTTTTTTTTTTTTTTAACCCTGTCTTTGTGACCTGCTTCACGTAGATCTGTTTTTGCTTAATGAGTTTGGTCCTCGATCACGACATTTAAGTACAAAACATCCTAAAAAGTATCCTAAAAATGTCACGTACGAGTAGGTGTTTTTTTTTTTTTTTCTTTCGTTTTGTTTTGTTTTCAGAAAAAGAAAATAGTAACAGTCTCTCTAACAAAAATAACAAATGACTGAGAGGGTCCCAAGGGCTTCTTTTGTTTGTTTGTTTGTGTTGTTGTTGTGCGTTGGAGTCTGATCGAAAGGTTCCAGTGGCTCAGGTTCGAGACTTTTTTTCGGGATTCAGACGCTCTGCGCTTACGCGGTTTTCATTCCCTTGTTTTAGGCATGTGCTGATAAAATGACTCCGTGTTAAGAGACGCAAATCCGTCCTCCATAAACAGCTGGACAAATTAAAAGAGGTTTAGGACGTTTATTGTTACTGGCTTAAATATTATTTAGATTATACTTTGTTTTGTTTGCATATATATATATATTTTTTATTTTCATAAATATTAATTGATACGCATTACAGCTACCTGCATTCGAACAAATGTTTTTTGTTTTAAAAACAAGAAAATACGCATTTACTCTTTGAATGTCTTATCTTAAGAAAATCTCATTGTGAACTCGTAAATTGTAAAAAAATAAAAAAAACAATTGAAAACTAAAAAAAAACTAAAAAAAACTAATTGTAAAATCCCTATAGTGAATTGTAAAAAAAAAACGAAATGCATCACATGTATTGTGAATTGAAAACATATTGAATCATGAGTCATAAAGAATCAAATCATGAGCTTATGTTTATTTTTACTGCCATAAATATTATTAATGCCATATTTGTTTTGTTTAGATATTTCTTCTTTTAATTTACTTGCACGAATATTGATTTACTTTCTGTTATTTACCTGCATACGGAAAAAAGTACGAAAATTGCATGGGATTAAAGTCTTTTCTATTTTTAAAAACAAGAAAATTGGGAAAATATATCGAATCACCAACGCCGTATCGTGACTCAGAAACAAACAATCAAAGCCTGAAATCCGTGTGGTAAATCTTAAGATAAACAGAACCATAAAATCCTGTTTGTTTGTTTACATGCCAGGGTGAGCGGGTATACTTTGGTCCTACCACGATGCTAGAGATGATATATTTATTATACGGAATGATAGGCGTGTCTCCAGCGGCATCTCTGACGCATCCCCGTATCGTCTGCACGCCATCGATAATAACCATTATTGTTAAAGCACAAATCAAACAAGCCTATCGGGTGGTGTAGGCGCTCCAGAGCCGTTTATCAGCACATGCCTGCGGCTCCTGGTCCGTTTGAGCTCCCAGTATTGTCACACTAGACACAAATTCGCTCGGGCCTGGTGTTTGGCGTGTTTTGCTCTGGCGTTAGGGGTTCGATCGGGGGAACTGGATGGCGATGGCCCCTGGAGGTAGATGACTCTTGTTCTATAAACATGGAAGTCCTGTGTGTGTTTCTTTGATAGCTCTCGGCTCGGGGGTTTAGACGTTGGCGTCCGCATTGACGGGGGCACCCGGGTTGGCGGGGGCGCTGGGGTTGGCCGTATCACCCTGCTGCTGCTGCTGCTGGGCTTGTACCTGTAGCTGATCTGGCCCGTTCTCCTGAGCTCGAACCTGCTTCGGAGACTGCGGGGAGAACGCAGAATAAATAACTTCGTACCTGCCCCAAGTAGCCGGCATACAAATACGCCGGTACCTCGGTTCTCGACGTTTCTACGTTTGTTTTATTAAACATGATCACCCTAAGCAACGGCGGAGATCGGAAAAGTCTCTCTGCGTGCGTAACCTTGAGGCGGACGGTCTACAACAGCAGATCACCACATCGGGCTTATAAGACCTGATTTGTTACTCCTGGTGTTTTAGGGAGATTTGTAGCTGTAACGTGTGAGGAGTGTGGGTTTACCTCCTTGGACTTTCCCCTCGAGGTGAAGTACAGGTAGCCCATGTAGCCAGGGATGAGGACCATGGAAGAAAGGGCCATGAGCCAGCCCACCCCCTGCCCCCACGCCGGGTACACGTAGTTATTCATTTTAAGCGGAACCATTTGGACGGCGCTGAACAGGAACACTCCCTAAAAAAGGGAGAGAGTTAAATCAGAGGCGAGCTGCATCTATGTTACACTGATGATCCACTTTTACTTTAAGGAGAACTTACTGCCACGATCAGAGGGGTGAAGCAAACCCAGCAGAGCTTCCACCACAAGCAGGGCTTGTACCCAATCATTTCCTCGATGTTATCGTAGAACTTATTCACACCTAAAGCAGATCAAATGCTTAGAAGGGCCACAGTTACCATAAACATCCATTCCTGCATTTCAGACCCACGCATTCCAAAAAAAGTTCTTACTGGGCAATTTAGGGCCAGGAATGAGAAAAACGAAATAATGATCTGCTCAGTGAGGTGATTCTAACCATGATTTGGTCCAAAGGCAGCATCCAGGAAAGGCTTTGAGGACTTCAGTTTATCAGTTTATCACCAAATGTGTGAGAGCCTGGCTTCTGGTCTGTTTTTGTCTTTGGTCCCAAAAAAGATCTGTGATACTGATGGCTCTGAGCACAATCCCCGTCCCCACTGTATGATGGTCCATCCCAGATCCTCCGAGCCCAGAGAAGCCGACGCCCCCTCTGGACATGGTTATAACATAAGGCTTCTTTTTAGCACAGTAACGTTTTAAGTGGTATCTGTGAATGTAACTCTGTATTGTAGAGCTTGATAAAGGTTTGATAAAGGAATCCCTTGCCCATGTGGTTCTATCAGCTATTGATGAATGATGGTTCTTGATGCAGTGCCATCTGAGGGAGCGGAGATCACCCCTCTTCAGTTTAGGCTTTTTAGGAAATTCCTCCAGGTTCTGAATGGTTTAATGATATTATGCTCTGTAGAGGGAGAAATATATAAATCCGTTCCAATCTTTCTTTGAGCAAGATAGTTTAAAACATTAGGTGATAAACTGGAGATCCTCTGATCATCTTTACTCCTCAAAGACTCAGCCTTTCCTTTCCTGGATGCTGCTTTTGTACCAAATCATGGTTATAATCAACCTGATTGAAATCACAATTCTTCATGATCTATTTTTATCTCATTTATTTGCCCTAAACTGCCTCGACCCAACTATTTTTGGAATGTGTTGTAGAGCTGAAATGCAGGACTGGATGTTTATTAACAAAAGAAAAATTGTTATTAACACTGAGTTCTGCTGTTAGATTTACCATAGCACCAGGAGATGGAGATGCACTCGAAGAAAACCAGGAACAGAAGACACATTCCACTGGCGGAGTAATAATCAAAGAGCTTGAAGACGTACAGACCTCCCTACGATCACGAAACCAGTCTCAGTAACGCTCATTTACTTGTTCTTTTGTTTGGTTTTATTTATGTTTAAACGTTCTTTATAGGAACAAAGACCTTGCTTACCTGGGTGATATTGGACAGGCCGATGACGTACGATACGACGCACACGCACGCATGAAAATCTCCCGCTTTTCCTCAGGACCTCGGGAACTCGTCCACCAGTGCGGTGATGAAACCTTCCACCGTGCAGAACTGCAACCCGAGTGCGTTACAATTACCTTCAAAAGTCTTTCAGCTACGGTTAGAATTAACGTTGCCTGGCTATAAAAAGAGGCTAATATTTATATTGAGAGCTACGAATTATATAGAATTGTCTATGGAATTGCCCATTTATAATATTTACAGTAAATAAGACAATATTTCAACTTCAACCTTCCCCCTTTGTAAAATAAAACATCCTCCTGCGCCAATCAAAGCACTCTCAGGTCCGGAGTATGGTGTGTTTGTAACGTACGCCTTTGGATTCCAGAAACAAATAAATAACCAGAAAGTTATCCTGAATGATGGAAGAGACAAAAAGCACTCTAATCTAGCATCACCACTCTGACTATAAACACAGAAACCAATGACGCTTTGGCCAAACACAAGCCGATCTATTTGCTTTGTGCAAGAGGCGCCATCTAGTGACCATTATGCGTCAATAACAGCGTCCTGGTCTGATACTCGGCTGTCTTTTGACCGCTCTAGCTGTGCCGTACAGTACAGCCTGTTATTAGAGTATAAATACAATAAGATGTAGTCTAATGAATAATATAATCAATAAAAGAATAGATTAACAATAGCAGATATAGTATATGTAGTATAACAGTAATATAATACAGTATATAAAATAGAATACTACATTATACAACTATTATATTACTACATATACTACAAATAATATTACTATATATACTACAAATATTATGTACTAGTGCTAATCTACTACGATTATAGTTTTATTATGTTATTATTTATTATTTGTAATCAGGCTTTTTTTCCAGTACATTCTATGGAGATTTATGAGAAGTTGCCTGGACCAATATGGCGACCACGTTGACGCGTGATCCAACAGGTCATGGGTCTAGAGTCGAAATCGTCTTAAATCTCACCTGGCTGTCGATTCCCAGCATGAGCAGCATGGAGAAGAAGAGGATGGACCAGAGAGGAGAGATGGGCAGCTGGGTTACTGCTTCTGGATACGCTAAAAAGGCCAGGCCTGGACCTGAGGAACATGGTGAGGAACATGAAGATCAGAGATGGGTCCGATCCGATCCTATACAGGTGTGTCTGTATTGTAGTCTGGTTTTTAGCGATTTTTTTTTTCCCCCACAAATTTCATTTCAGTGCATCCTTACTAAAATGTTGTTGATTTTATAGTCTGGAAATGTCGAAAGACAAGACAGCATGTAACCTTAAACACAATACTGACAATAATAATCATAATAATAATAATAATAATTTAAAAAAATGATCGGAATCTGTATCGGTATCGGCAATTGTGCACTGGAATCAGATCAGAACTGAAAGAACGTGGATCGGCCCATGGCTAATGAAGATGAGGGATCAGTGGTTATTCCACATGACTTACCTGAGGCAGCTACGTCTGAGATGGACCTCTTGGTCACGTGAGCCATGAAACCCACGATGGAGAAGATGACGAATCCGGCGAACATGCTGGTGGTGGAGTTTATACAGCACACGATCACGGAGTCTCTGTACGGAGCAGAGGAAACCGCAGAGGAATTCATTAGGGAAGCTTCTGGAAGATCTGAGAGCATTAATGAAATGCAAATTTCGGGCGGATGTTTACGCCTGTGCTCGCTCATCACTCAGGGCCTTTACGTACGCAATTAAGGCTTTGTTTATGTCTAGGAGTCTAAAGTATTAAAGCTTCTCGCCGTTTAATTACAGATGCCACCCAATACTGGGCCAGCAGGGGTCGCTGCTGCAGCATCGAGACCGGCCTCCCCCCCTTAGAAGGTCAGTCGTGCCCCTTTGCAATGTCTTACAGCTACAATTTGGGCTAGAATTCAGAATTAACGTCGCCTGGCTAAAAAACTTGGCTAATATTCATATTGAGAGCTATGAATTATATAGAATTGAACAGGGTTACGTGAAAATAAGACCATTAAGAGAGAAAGCATGTCATGGAACAGCCTATTTATAAAGTTTAAACAAAACAATAGTTCAACTTCAACTCCACCCCTTTGTAAAATACGACGTCCTCATCGAATTCGGAACTAAAACAGCCTCCAGCGCCAATCAAAGCACTCTCAGGTTCGGTGAATAGCACGTTCGTAACGTACGCCTTTGGTTGTCACGAATAAATAAATAATCAACATTATATTGAAAGATGACAAAAAGCCCCACCACTCCGACTATAAACATGGAAACGAACGACCAACGACCATATCTTGTAACCATCTATTTATTTGCTTTGAGCAAGAAGCGCCATCTCGTGACCATTATGCGGCAACAACGTCATATGGCAGTGCTATAATCCTTAACATGCAAATTTCGGGTGCTCGCTCATCGCTCAGGGCCTTTACGTACGCAATGAAGGCTTTGTTTACTTTTAGAAGTCTAAAGTATTCAAGTATTAAAGCTTCTCGTTTAATTACAGATGCCACCCAATGTTTTGCCAGCAGGGGTCGCTGTTGCAGTGTCAGGACCGGCCTCCCCTCCCTTAGACAGTCAGTACGATTTCCGAACACTAAAAACTAGCGTATTATTGATCGTTAAACAAACAATAAACAAACAGTTGCTGCATTCGTCACGCAAAATCAGCCTGCAGGACGAGGAGACGCAGGACAGTTAAATCCACCCTACATAAAGCTGTAAAAGGTTCGATTTCCTTCATATTCCTAACGTTGATCTCGTAACTTAAAACGCAAATGCGTTCGTACTTCATTAACGAACCTCGTACGCAGGTAACGAGCTCCCGATCTCACCTGTAAACATTGTTGTTGAAAGGGTTGTAGCTGCCGAGAGCGATCAGAGATCCGAGACCCAAACCGTACGAGAAGAAGATCTGAGTGGCAGCATCCAACCAGACCTGAGCGGTGAGATCAGATAATTAATTAACTGGGCTGCTCCATCCAACAATCCATCCATCCCACTTCCTCCATCTGTTTATCCACACCTTGAGCCAACTATGTTTTTTCCTTCCCATTTCCTCCACCTGTTTTTGTCCATCAATCTATCTATAAATTACTCCACCCATCCTGTTTCCTCCACCTGTTTATCCATTTGATCTATATATCACTCCGTCCATCCCATCTTCTTCATCTGTTTATCCATCAATCTATAAATTACTCCACCCATCCCAATTCCTCCATCTCTTTTTATCCGTCTCCAGCCTTTTATCTGTGACTTACTTCATCCACCCATACCATTCCCTCCATCTGTTTATCCACTCTATCTATAAATTACTCCACCCAGCCCATTTCTACCTATGTATACACTTGTTCTCCATCCATCTATCCTTCCCTTCTTCAAACCCCCCAATCCATCCACCCATAATGCTTGATCTCCTCAATCCTGTGATTTTTACCTCGGACTCTTTAAGCTTCTCGAAATCAGGAGTGATGTAGAACAGGATTCCCTCTTTGGCCCCGGGCAGGGTGACCCCACGGATGAACAGAATGAACAGCATGAAGTAGGGGTAGGTGGCGGAGAAGTACACAACCTACAAAACCAAAGTGTTGTTAAAAATGAGAGAGTATCGCCCACAGCGTCGCTCTTATCGTTACGTTACACAGACAAATGGAAGGATTGGAACTGGTTGATAGTTTAGGCAGCCTGGGAAAAATGTTTCCACGTCATCGTGCACCAGTCCAGCCTCAGGGGCGTCAGGAACACCAGAATTTTGGACATCTTAATCAGAGTTCTGCTCACCAGATGCTGCATTTAAGCCGGCGTGTTGCTCCATTCTTTGCGCGACACTGTTTGGTGCTGTGTTTCGCCTCTTATTTTCATTATCACGTTTTTGCTTTGGCCTTTCTCTCCTTTCTTTCCTTGTTTGCATTTTGCTTGCATTGTTAATCCAGAGTTTTAAGTCTTTGACATAACTATCCAGCCGAATCCATCACCTCGTAACCGTTATGTCAACAAAACAAGTCTCTCTTACCTTTCCGGTCCAGCTTACGCCTTTCCAGATGCAGAAGTACACCAGGACCCAAGCAATGGCCAACGTTATCGCTAGGGGTGTGCGGATCTGTCCCGGTTTTTCCAAGCCGTCAGTCATGTCGTGCACGTTGCGCCTGTGGTTACACATCATAAGTTACCGAACGCCTCCAGAACACTGATATACAGTATTAACATTAACCCTTAGGAGTCTGGAACTGTTTTATGGCCAGTTTGGCTTTCCATAATGCTGTTTTATTCGTTTTTTTGACTGACGTGGTAAAAGATACATTATTATTGATCGTTCACATGATAAGCAATTACAAATCTCGTGTCTAACGTCTCTGGCCATGTTGGCTTTCCATAATATAGCCACAAACTGTTACTATGCACTTTTTCCCCCCAAAAAAACACAATAAAATGTAAAACGCCAAACCTGAAACTTAGAGCACACACAGTGCTATTTTATTTGTTTTTTGACTGACGTGGTAAAAGTAATGTTATTTTTTATCGATCAGCAATTACAAATCTCATGTCTAACGTCTCTGGCCATTTTGGCTTTCCATAATAAAGCCTCAACCTGTCACTATACAATTTTTTTCATTTCATTCCAAATGTGACAAGCAAAAAGAATGTGGGTTTGCTCTGTGATGACATCACCGATTTCAGTTCGAATTTGAATTTTGTTGGTTGAAATTTTAAATTTTATATAATTTGAATCTAACCATCACTTCAGTACATTACTATGGGAGATTTTATCAGTTTAAAACTTAAAACTTTTGAAAACGATATTGGCGTGATCTCAGACCTCTAAGGGTTAAACTACAGCGCTATCAGAAGGGTCTTACTCCCAGAACTCCATGACCGCACTGGTCAGGTTGGTGGTGTCTGCGATGCTGTAGTTGGTGAAACATCGCTCGGTGTTCCACGGATTGCTGCACGATTTCCAGGGGAGGTCCTGGAACAAGGGAACGAACACCTTAGCCGGTCCTGCTCTGCGCAGGCGTAAGCGTGACGTACACGTGACCGCGAGGCTTCATTACTTACAGTGGTGAAGGAGTTGTACAGGTAGTACAGAGCCCAAGCGATGATCACGATGTAGTAGATGTTAAGCCAGAAGGAGAGGACGGCAGCGGCGAGACCCACACCTGCAGCACCCAGACCAACGCTGTTTATCGATCGATTGGTTCTAGCGGACGTTCTGATTGGCTCTCCCGCCTGTTATCTGTTTTTTTTTTTTTTTTTAATTAATAATATTTTATTAGTAACACTAACACTAACCCTAGATTTGTTTTTTTCTGAAGAATAATAATTCAAAATAATGTGTATTTTCTTGCATAAAAATGTAAACGAAAATATTTAGTCTCCTGCAGTTAGGAAATTAGAATGCGTTTTAAATAACGCTACAGCAAAAAAAAAGTGTTATTGTAATGGTTTTACCAAATTTAAATAACTAAATGCTATCTTAAATTGAAAATCAGAGTAAATAAACAAGCTCAGTTTTAAAACATCCTCAAATTTACCTTAAGGAGTTTCCGTTGCAGAATGGAAGATATGCTTGTGGGACCATGACATGTGATTGCGCCCTCTGGTGTTCATACGCTAAAAAAACAGAAGCCCTGCCCAATCTGCAGAGGACGGGCAGGACAGCCAATCAGAAAGCCCCTTGCTCTGCTACAAACCTAAGATCACTGAAAGTAGGAGGGTTTTGAATGATCAGGAACGGACTATGAATTTGTCCATAGAAAGCAATAGAAATAGGCTCCCGCTATCCGAATATTCACTATCCAAACAGTTTTCAGAACGATATACTTTCGGAAACTGGTGTTCAACTGTGTGTATGTGTGTGTGTGTGTGTGTGTGTATATATATATATATATATATATATATATATATATATATATATATATATATATAACTGAAATGCATTGCTGGTTTGTTGTAGGGAATCATTTCTTTAAAACACTACAAAATGCTTCATTATAAAAGCTTTATAATATTTAAAATAGCAGCAACACTAAGTAGTTGGTCTACTAATTTAGTAATTAACTCATTTAATCGATAGGTCTAGCTCCAGGTAAAGTCAACCCAGTTTTTCCTCATCTCACGATTTAATTTTCATACTTTTTTTTTACATTTCTGAAGTGTAAACAATGCAAAACCATGCACATTTTATGGAAAATGTGTTTAAACAAAACAAAACAAAAACCTATAAAAGAAGTGATTCGAAACAAAGGTTTAAAATTGTAAATAAAATCTTCTATAGTAGCTTCACAATATCTTAAATAATGGAGTGACAACATTCCTTTAATATTTTTTATCATTTTTCTTATAAAAAATATTTTATTATTTATTTATTTATTTCTGAAAAATAGCAATTAAAATTAATGTGTACTTGTATAAAACTTTAAAAGGGTTTTTTAAATAATGTTACAGCAAATAAATTTTTTTATTGTTAATGGTTTTGCCAAATTTAAATAACTAAGTGCAATATTAAATCTAGGTCAATCAACCCAATTTTTTCTCGTATGTGACAGATTTATTTCTTCATGGCAGCGTGAACAGTAAAAATAAAACACAATCAGCCATTTCAATTTGCAATCTGGGTCATTTCACACTGCATAAAAAACTTTGTTTATGGTACAAATGAGATTTTTATTTGGATTTTTTTTTTGTCTTATTAAGCCCAATTCAAGTCAGTTTTATTTATATACCACTTTTTCAAAAGCGCGTTGTATCAAATCAGCTTTATAAATATTTACACTCAATGGCGAAACTGAGCAAGCCTGAGGCAACAGTGGCAAGGAAAATCCCGTTATTTTTTCTTATGGAAGAAACCTTGTTAGGACCAAGACTCAAAAAGAAACCCGACCTGCTTAGAGCCTAGATGTTATATGTAAGAATTAAATTAAGCACATGAAAAGATTATAGGTTAGCCAGCCTTTGATGTCCAATCGGTTTTGATGAATATTCCCACCACTGCTGGCTCCAGTCATGTCCAAATAAAGCATCAAAATCAATCTATCATTCAAAATCAGTCGAATTATTATGGTTAGCAGTTGCTACCAGAGGCTCCATTTTGTTTGTTTACTTCTAAAGGGGTGTGTCAGGGTGCTCGATGTTCTTTAGGGGTTGACACATGGATATACCATTGACCCTTTGCATAATTTTTACATCGCCACGTGTTGACGCTTGGAGTCCGTCAACATTCTGACGTCATTGAGCTTTGACGTAGCAATGTGCGTGGCTTCGGTGTTTCATATAGTCGGTGAGAAAGACGTTCTCATCCGATGCTTCACCAACAAGAGCTAAGACGTGACATTCTCCGTACACCCCATTGGCGTATTTTTATTATCTAGCTCTGTCCCAATCAACAGACCAAAATATGACATGTTTAACAAATTAGTACTAGCATTTTATGACGGAAAGTGGGTTCTTCGATCTGAAAACGTGACTCCAACAAACCAGCAAAGCGCATAAATGCATTTTTCGATGGATGCCAGAATCCTGTGAACATCCTTTGGAGATCTGCTTGGTTGCATGCGTGCAATGCTCATTGTTAGCAGTTATACCTTTAAACATCGGCGCTAGCTTCCACACGCCAAGTCCACCGATGGATGTGTACTGGCCAAGGGCACACTCGAGCAGAAACAAGGGCATTCCAGCGAATATGAGGGTCAGAAAGTAAGGAATCAAAAAGGCCCCTGTGATGACACAAGCAAATTCCTGTAGATAACCAGAACCCAGATGTGTACACAACTCGAGGTAGGGGTTGGGCGATATGAAGTTTTGTTGGGGACTGTGGTAGCTTAGTGGTTACTGGACTCTGGACCAGAAGGTCAAGGGTTCAAATCCCACCTCTGGCAAGCTGCTGGGTCCTTGAGCAAGACCCTTAACCCACAATTGCTTGAATTGTAAGACTGTATCAATTGTAAGTTGCTCTGGATAAGGGCGTCTGCTAAATGCTGTAAATGTAAAAATGTAAATGTGAAAAGTCACCATTAAACCTGTGAAAACATTATTGTTTCTCTAATAAATGCTACATTATGAATACTGAATTATCATGTGCATCATGATAGTAATGTATCGCGATATCAAGCTCAAATCGTCATATCACCCATCCCTAAGCAGCAATACTGCCTCACAACACTCAAATCCGTCTTACCTCCACCGTTTTTGCCACATAGGTAAGGAAATCTCCACACGTTCCCGAGTCCGATGGCGTAACCAACACACGAAAGCAAGAAATCAAACTTTCCCGCCCACGTTTCTCTGTCAGGTACGTCCTTCTTCTTTTTAGCGTTCTCTTCCTCGTCCTGCTCCGTCTTGGCACCGTCGTGCGCCGTTAACTCGTTCATCTCCGTAGCCACCTGTCCGTCCGCGGCCGTTTTGGCGCCATTGGATGCCATCTCTCTGGTTTTGGCTGAGCTCAAGGTCCTCCTGGCAGCCAGGCGCGAGACTTCAGCACCGGTCCACGTAGACAGCAGCTTCGCGCGCTTTTTTGGGTATTTAAATTTTAAAAAACGAAGAGACGCTCGCGCACCGACCGTTAATAACGGATCAGCGACCGAGGCTTCACACAGCAGTTAGGCGATTAACCTGAGAGGGAAAGAGTCACATCGTTAGTCAGCGTTATTTTTCAATTTTTGAACCTTATTTTATATTCTCTCTTTGTAAATCGACGTCGTACATCAACAGAGGCACGTTTTAAATAATCTCCCAGAGTGGAACTGCACATTCTTCTCGTTTGGTTAGTAGCAAACGCGGTTTGTATTTAAATCTCGTTTCGTTCGTTTATATCGTTAAACGTGACAGAAAAACAACGTTAATCTGTGAGAAAACGCTCAGAAATGCCATTGTTTACTACAGAGTCACCTAATACAGCTGGTTTCACACAGCGAGGTAATTAAAATCCTGACTACTATCATGTCTCTGATAATTAATACTGATTTAATTAAATAGAATCGTCTATTGTACATAATCTACTTGTTTTGTTCAAGGATTCGTTCTGAAATGGAATTAAAGCAGCGTTATGAAGATAATAATAAAGCCAAGATTGGATAGGTAAGCTCATGAAAATAATTTGAATTGTTGGCTAGAGCTTGATTTTTAAAGGTTTTGATTTATATGGAGCAAAACAAGAGCTAGGAGTAAATAATTATTACAGGGAACTAATTCAATGCTAATTATTGCTCTCATTTAATATAATGGTTATCCAGTAAAATAATAATATCAGCCCAGGCTGTGCTCGCTACCCTTTGTTTGCAAAGAATGGCCAAATGGTGAAAAATATTAGGGTACAACCAGTGGTCATTTCTTGCAGTCATGTATTTGAGTAAATTGATGTCAGAAATAAATTTGAAGTGGGGAAAAAATGGTGTTTACTTACAGTAAATTGCCTCCGAATTTGGTTGTGTTTGGAGAGCTATCAGTAGATCCCTTCCAGAGTTGTAAACTTCCAGTGTTGCTTGAAACATTAGTGTTTTATTTCCGATAAAATATATGACGCCGAGACCCGGAATGATCCTCTGGGAGGGGGGAAGGCGCGCGAGCGTGTGTTCCTGTCCAGGGGCTGATGAACATGTTCAGTCCAGAGGAGACAGAGCTGTTTCGCTTTTGTGTGTGTGTGTGTGTGTGTGTGTGTGTGTGTGTGTAACACCAACAAGCAGGAGCATACTTCTAACTCCCACCTACATAATGGCAATGTCATCTGAAAGTCGATCCCTCCTCTTGCTCTCTCTCTGTTTTTCCTTCTTTCTCTCTCTCTCCTCATCTCTCGCTTTTCATCTTTCTTGCTCGTCTCGCTGGCGGTTGCAGACGCTCGTAACCCTCAGGTATTGCTGAGGAAATATTTTCCTGTTCCTAATACAGGGTTAACATTTTCCTGAATTATTCTTAAAAATAAGTACAAATTTGAGCCCTGTGCAAATTTAAATAAAATATCTCCGGATTCCTTTACTAAAATGGCAGATCTGCACCAGATGACTCATACGGTTCACTCGTCTATCACACATCCACACGTACATGTAATCCTGTCTGATCCAGTTGTTTACCAAACAAATTTTGCACCCACAACCTCCTAACAAACCCACCCCACAAGCAACGATGAAACATCTATATGTAAACGCAGAATTTTAATGAATGAACTGGGACATGCCTCATCATGCGAGACAACTGTCATACATCAACTATAGCCTGACCGACACATGATCAAACCAGTAATAGCCCAGAGTGGGCGCGTCCTTAGAACTCATTTGAATTCAATAATGCCGATATACAGCGGTACCTTGACTAGAAAACGTGTCTCGGTTCTCGTCGCTTGCTCGGTACTCGCCACACTTACTTAAACTTGTAAACTTAAACTCATGTCAGCCGAAACTCGAGTCACGATTCATGATTCAGTACACAGTGGTTCAGATTCACAATAGCTCTGTTTATCGTTTTTCTTTATTTTTACGTTTACAGTACTGTACTCTTAGTGCAAATAAACCTCCATGCGTCCTAAAAAGGTTACTTATAAGAGCAAACCAAAAGGAAACCTGAATCCTGTGGTACACAGGCTGCAGTTAGCATTAGAGTTCATCAATAGAGTAAGTATTATTATTATTGCTTATGGGAAAGAGTTCTCGATACATTTGCTTATGGAAAAAACAGTTCTTGACGAGCCTTCTGGAACGAATGAACGATGAGAACCGAGATACCACTGTATTTAGAAATATACCGCTAATGTTACATTTTCAGTCACCTGTTTGCTCTGGTTTTATTTTCAGCCCAACCCTATTTCTGATACACAAAGCTATTCTAGGACCTATTTGTATAAATGATCATTCTTATAATATAATAAACTAATTTATTATCCACTAAGACATACTGTTAATACTGTAGCAATTTTCTATGCAGTTTCTTGGCTAATTTGTTTTAGTCAGAAACTGTCATCGCGAGAGAACATCAAGACGAATAAACACACAAATGTACCCACAGGTTTTCAGTCTTATTTATTGCCGTTTTGGAAATATTGGTTCCATAGAATGTTAGAAATCTGTTTCCATACCAGCATGTTGGTGGACAGGCTTTGCATTTGTGGTCATCATGGAAGAGCGACCATGTTCACCTCAGTCGTAGGGTGGCATTAGTCAGTAGTTACTAGTTAAGACTGAACTTACGGATTTGTGGTGCTGGATTTAGAAAAAAGATAGTTTAAATCTAACTAGGGGTAACTAAGGACTTTGTGAAGCCAGTGCCGATCTTCAACGAAATGGCTAAAAATGAGATGACGATTTTTTTGTGATGCCCAACCTGGCTAAAAGGCACCACTGGGACTTAAACCAACCACTGTGCCACCCAAGCTCAAGAATAGACATTATGATGAGGAAAACCTTAAATCTCACCCAGCAGATACTAGGTTTTGTTTTGGCTTCATATTTATTCTGTTATTTTTTTAATCTGTTGCTTACGAGGCACTTGGATCGTCTGTCACTGGTCTGTTACTGCTTACGTTAAACGTCCCGCTCTGGGCTTTCACCTCTTCACTCGTGCCTTGGCTCAGAGTCGGAGCTGAAATGGCAGCAGATGGCAAAGCAATGAGGGGTGAACTAACCTACTAATGATACCACACAAAATTTTGCCTAGATGTTCTCCATCTGGCTGGCGCTCCCTGTGTGAAAACACAGCACCTGCCGAGGACACGTAACGTGCCCGTCAATGATTGGCATCTGCCCTCTAACCCCTGTACCATAAATACATCTGTCACACTGTGTGATGGTGGACTGCTTTTAATTGATTTCCCACTCTTTTAATGTCAGAGCAATGCATTATTCAATTATGACAGATTTACATCCGCTGATCAGCCTTTTATTAATCAGCGTAGATAGAGTGTGATTGTGGACCAGACGGCTCAGGGTTCCATCCCACTGAACAAAACTCTTAATCCAATTTGCTTAATAGTTGAATGCTGCTCTTAATGACTAAATGTAAATGTCATTTCGATCCCTGGATAAATGTTAATACACTGTATGTAAGACATTTCAGACTCACTGGAAGATAATTCGGTTTAGGGAGAGTTCAGTCTAAGCAGGTGAGGGTTGATGGTCTTGGTCAGGGACCATACAGTGGCAGTTTGGCAGTGCTAGGATTTAAACTTGCAACCTTCTGGTCTAATAGCGCAGTGTCTTAACCGCTGAGCCATCGTGGCACTGGAAACAGGACCTCAGTCCAGCCTAAACCTCACGGAGTGTGTAATACAGCGGGTAAATCGCTGGAATACGCACCTAAAGTCAGAATCCAGTTCATTTCAGATAGGCTGGGCCGTATGTGTGCAGGTTTTCTCCATCATAAATCAGGATTCTCATAAACTCATGATTTTGGGCAGATAGCTTGAACGCAATCTTTTCCAAACCAGATGACTGAAAGAGGGATTAACCACCAGCTGTTTGTGATAGACGAAGGAAGTGTTAAAAATTTCAGCAATGGTTTTGCTGTGTTTTGGTTTAGCACTAGCTAACGCTGAGAGGTGAGGAAGCAGAGCAGTGGTTTGTTATCATTTAAAGGAGCAGGCACTCAAAATGGGTCGTTCTGAAAATAGCTTTTTAGACAGGATGAGATGGTTTTAATGTCCGTGTGGAGATTATAAATCTCAGATTTAAGAAAAACCTTAACGCCATGGGTACAAAACCTTACCGTTTCAGAGATCAGACGTTTTAATCAAAGAATGTGGCGGCGCTTCCCGAATCTCTCTGCATTAGCGAACCGCTAACAAACCATTTCTGCTGCAAGTTTTGACAGCCAACTCAGCAGATAAAATGGAACGATATTCAATACGTGTGAACTGCCCCCCCCAGTCCATGATCAGATTTTTCATCTACAGCCAGGGTGTGAGAACATGCAATCCATTTTATGAGCTACTCAAACGTCCCATGGCTCTGATCTTGAACTAATACCATATGCAAAACCCATCTGCAGTGGAGAGTAATCAGGTTTTCTCAGAATGGCTGTTAAGCGAAGCGTCCTCGCATCCGCCGATGTGAAGAAGGAGCTCAGTGTTTCCTACCTGATCATGATATTATTGATTTACGTTGTAATGTGGAGCCTGGACAGGACCTGTGAGTGCTGGATCCTGCACATTTTCACTGTGCTGCCTTATACCCAGAGTAAAGCAGTACGGGGCCAACAAAATCGGTTCGAATTTTGTTCAAGCGTTGCTAGGCAACTGCTAAATGGTCTCAGTCTCTCTCTTATTGGTATCTGCTGGGACTGCTCGACTGCCGCCATTGAGATATTTGGCGAGAGCTTCTTTCAAGCACACGTGCCCCTTTGGAAACGGTTGATAAAGCAGGAATTTGGCTAAGAACTGTGGCGTAGATTACGTTTGTGAAAATACAGATAACTTTCACGTCAATGAACGTGTAACAAATGACAAGGATGGGGTCGGGAACACGGCACGCCGCGAGTCGAGTTTCTCCGCGAGCTCTCCTCCTAATCTCTCGCTTTCACCCACGTCACTATGGAAACTGATTTGCTCTCTGACTTGTGCCACGCAGTCCTGTTAGGAAACGTTATCGAGAGCCGTCCTTCACCCTAGACATTGATTTATCCAAAAGATCTGACCAGCGCAAGGCCCTAAGTTTCCCAGTGTTTCTTCGCCCCGTGTCGTCCTACCTCTAGCGCACACAAAAGTTATGGTACAGCAGTCGTTCTTCTCGGAAGACGTTCTGCTCTGACGGCACCCAGACCTACACGCCTACTCCTTAATGCTGCCGGCTCCGTCTCAAGAAAACGCTCGTCACGCTCATAAAGGGTTTATCTGCTTCAAAGCCGGCCGCGCCCGGCTCGTCGGTCTGTCGTTCGGCACCATGAAATCCTCCCAGGTCCACAAGAAAGGAAACATGTGGACACGTCTCCCATTTAAGCCCTGCATTTTTAATGAATGCCTGCAAGAAGATTGGCATCATCAGCCAAGCCCCCTAAAAAAACAACTTCTTCAAAATAGAACGGCCGATCATGAGTGCCAGGGATTTAGTAAACATATTACACGACGTCCTCCTCCGAGTAGGACAGGCACAGCTTCGCGTGTGTCGTTGGTGAATTGGTTTATTAGTCACAGTGCCAGAAAGAATGGATTCATAAATACAAATAATAACACAGAGCAGCCTGGTCAGCATCAGTCACGACATGGAATACTGAATAAACATGAATGCTTTGTGCTGCAGAAAAACTACATTTAAAATAATCTTCCCCCGTGCTTGTGACTGTCAGCCTAAATCTATTCGCAAAAAGTTCCACAAGCGCAACGCCTCGCATTCAAATGAGCCGGCCGAGCGCAGGCTTCGCCCTCGAGAGGAGCCGCTGGTGCTTTCAAACGTCAACCGAGGTTTAATTAGGTATTCTTCTAGTGCCAGGATTTCACTGGGAGTTATGCCGAGTATCTGTCTGCAGTTTAGACAGAGTGAATAATCCACATCCGCAGAACAGCGCAGCACCATTTTCTTTTTAATCTGGGTCATGATTGGGTTTTTTCTTGAACGTGTCGCCAGCCTCGCTCTGATCTGGGACCGATGGGTCACGTGGAGTCTCTAACTATGCCTGAGGAGGGATATCTGATTAATCAAGTCTTGTACCATTTTAGTGCCGCTCTTGTTATTTGAATCAAGCACTAGTGTGCAAACACAGTAACGTTTAAATGGAAGGGAATCGCTCCAGATGACACTGGATGGCATGTCCAGTTCTCCAGACTTTTCGTCAGGGGTGGGGCGATATGGTAAAACTATTACATAACAATATTTAAAGACATTTTCACGATACACGATATTTATCACGTTGCACGTGATCACCGACAAAATGCATCAGTAGCGCCAGATTTTTATAAACTACTATTCAAATATTATCCAATACTTTAAGTGATTTTTATTCAAAATATGCTGCACAGCTCATCCAGTTAAACAGGACTAAATACACTCTTTATAATGAGACTGCAGTGTTTCAGTGTTCTTTAAGCACTGGCGATATCCTCGATATGCTCAGACAAGCATATCGTCTATCACGATAACCACATTTATCATGATGCAATAAACTATCATCATATTGCCCACCCCTAGTTTTCATCATCTCAGTCCAGTTTGTGGTCACAGATTGCATCGCAACAAAATAGTTTATAAATGTAGCAGGTATTTAAGCAGACAGAATCGTTTGACCTCAGTTTTCATTTACTTGGTGAATTAACATTGGATGAACGGACTAAAGAGAAAGCCAGAATTAACGCAAGTTCAGCACACGCTGAAGAATGGAAAAACACGACATTACACTGAATCCATTCCAATTCATTCCAATAATTATTTATTAGGAATGTTATCAATAATACGCATATTGGTTGAACACTGATGTATTTAATCAAATTGTGTTTGTCACTGTTTTATTAAAGCAACAGCCACGTTACTTGCTTGTTGCTTTAATACATCAAACTCCCGTCCCTGATTGGGATTGGGAAATCGTGTTCCTGTATGTTCAAAGTTCGTCTTGAAAATCTTAAGATCTTGCATCTGAGAGCTGCTGATATTAGGCAGAGAAAACATTGAGCCTCATTCATGAAACCTTCGTAAAAAGACGAGCAAATTGTGAGTAAATGACGTGTAAAAAAGGACCTCTCCGAAAACTTTCAGCTACATTCATGAACGCTACGTAAAGACGATTTATTAGTAAAGCATGCATATGTTAATGAATACCAATCATTCGTAAATTTGTAAATGACCATTCCTTTATAATTACCATACAATTACCATAATCCACGCCCACGAACACATAACACATAACCATAGCATAATAAAGGCTTTCCGCTGAGGAACATTTGTGTCTCAGAAAAAGCAAAGAAAAAAACTATTGCAGAAATCAGTGTTTTATTAAACAGAGTGTGTTCAAATTGATACGTTTTATTTTTGAGCGTATAATGTATAGGTTTTGGGACGATGAACATTTTCATGAATGCGGCCATTTATGAATAAAATGTTTTATGAATGATACTCGCAAATTCGTGCTCGTGTTTCATAAATGAGGTCAGTGAGTTTTTAGCACATATGCTCTACAGTTTGGGGCACCCGAATGTTTTTTTTCTGAAAGAGAAAATTTTTTAATAAAAAAAGGTCACACCGACCAGGACATTAGGGACAAGGGGTTTAAATAGCAGAAGGTGTGATTAATGCGAACTGATCACTTAGCCAATCAGCTGAAACACTGTAAAAAAATAAGCGTGCGCTCTGGCTCAGATTAAAGTGTGGGTGTGGAATCATTTCACCAAGATATGAGACATTTAAAAAACATTTCAGATCATGTTACAAATAAACCTTTCTGCTTTGGTTTTCGGTTCCTGAGAACCATTTTTAGGTGCATCGCTAGTTTTTAGTTCCTTTTTGAGACCCACAAACGCAGACCTTACGCGAATCAGAATTGCCTCTCGATGCACAAAGCCACCAAGCGTCAGGCGAGGCACTTTTTATGGTTTTGCTTGAGCTACCACAGACCAAGCTCAGAAACTCAGAAGCCCCTGGCAAGGGGAAGCATAAACATAGACATTAATTGGGGAACCTGTCACTCAATCGAAGAGACACCCATCAGCTCACCAGATGCGTTATACAAACAGTAATTTGATGATGCATTCGACTGTATTAATTAATCAATGAATTTACTGCAAAACAGAAGCTCTAAAGGTTTCAGATTTTTGTATCCCACTGGTTGGAAGCTTATTATATTTTGCTCCATAACACCGCTGGAGATTTTTCTTGTTGGATTGTTGTTGTGAGCAGAACTACAAATAATGTTACAATTTAAAATGTGCTGATTCCACCATGAAAACTTTGGCCAGTTGCCTAAAAATAGGTGTGAGACTGATCACACTGTTTCTGAGCCACATTACACCTGCATTGCATCATGTTTGTATTTTTTAGGACTCTCAAACTTTGCAGCAGGAAGTTTTAGCCTTCCATGAGACTGAACCCAAAACTCAGCATGTTTTGCTTTTTTAAATATAATAATTATCTTTGGTTGCTCCGTGTCAGCCTGTTCATCTTTAAATAAACCACAGCAACCTGAGTATATCCTTCTGTGTGATTATAAATAGTTCCAGTATCGTATGGAGTCAAAAATCGAGCACTGCACACCCACTAAATGATTTTTGGCAACGTTAAACTTGCAGTGAAATAAAGTTTTAGAAATGCAGAACATTATGGATCGATTTTCAAGGGTTGCTTTTTGCTATTTTAGAACGTGAATGTATGTTTTACAAATGCAGAACAGCAGACGCGACCTTCTCGGGTGTCTCTGCACCAAGTAAGAGGCGAACGCTGTAGCCTCGGAGATGCGCTGGACTGGAAGAGTTTGCCTCCAGCCATGTTATGTGTACATGACGTGAGGAAGAACGGAACCAGCCAAGTTGGGTGGTCTGGTCAGTCTCAGAGTAATGTGGTTCTGGCTTTGTTAAAGGTCTAGACGGAGAGATGCTCCGGTTCAAATGGTGTGTAATAATAACGTTGAATTTAAGAGCAGAGAGTGTGTAGTGTGTGAGTCCTCTCCCCCAAACATCAGTCTCCATTTAAAAGCCTTCTCCCCTCCTCCATCCGAGAGCTAATCGGCCAGCTCGCTCTTCTCATGGAGGGATAAAACAGCCTTCAGCCACTCTTCATTAGAACAGGCTGATGGACTCCTCGTAACCCCCCGCCACGAGAACAGGCACACACGGGGGGCACAGTCAGGCACCGCAGCTACCGCTCAGAAATATAGTATTACAATGTGGAGTTGGATGATGCATGTTTTGTTTCTTATGCCATCTAAGGCTGGTGTTTGTGTACAATGATATTGAAGGTCAAGTTCTGTTTGTTTGTATAGATCTTTTACCATAGCTATTGTCTTTAAATGGCTTCACAAAAGCCGACTCAAGACTAAAGGCCTTTTAACACCATTAGTCTGATGCGATTTTTATCGTAGTCGGACCTTCATGCCATGTCTTTCTTATTGTAAACTAAAAAAACAAAACACAAGTGGAGATGAGTGCAGGAAGCTTTTTATAGTTTGTATATTTGTGGTCATGAACAGATCAGAATGCACTTAGATAAATAATCAGCTGCTTCCATCCAGTCCCTGTGAGCTTTATCTCCATCATCCTCCAGCCTTTCAGTTCTATTCCACCAGATCTTCTCTTTAATATCCATGTTTTTAGAGGCAGCCTGTTGCTCATCCTATAAGCTCTTGATGAGCTGTTCTGCCCGGCGACCGAGCTGTGATTGGTCAGCCTGATTTTAATTAGAACAGGCTCGATTAAACATTTTATGCAGTGTCGCAGTCCGTCAGTTTCGGACTCGGTGTGAACGACGGTATTTTCTTTTGCAAAATTTGACGTGCATAAAAATCAGTGTGAAAAGGCCTTACGTTGAAGTAACTAATATTATGATACTACATAAAATCACTTTAATTCAAAGACTTCACTACCCCAGGTCTAAATCTGCCAGCAAGCGCCTCGGAACAATCCATCTCCAGCTACCTCTTTACACCGGCAAATACAGAGAAACACTAAGCTCAACACGTCCAACATCCTTGCTGGCACCATCGACTGATTGTGCCACTGTTAAAGCAGTGGAGAGATAGTCTCAGTTCTAGCGTACCTCCCTCAGACATGAGGCCAGATGCATCATGAGATATTTTCACTTGGAAGCAGTTTCTTGTTTCTTTAACACAATATCCTCCTGGCAAAATTCTCGCTCTGACTAAGCCTTGGCAGCAGATCACCTCCACAGCTTTATTGGCACACCATCAAGTAAAGAATCATTTAAAAGTCTACACAGTTTGGTGCCAACTTAACTTGGTATACCTACTACAGACTGAACCTTCTTCACCAAGCACCTCTTAAACTCCTGATTTCTCTTTTCAAACCAGCTGCTGCTTTGACGCTATTATAAAATTTGAAAACAGACTCCTGAAACTGAGGGTAAAGGGTTTGCTCAAGATCTAAGACCCTAACAGGGGCACCTTTGAGAGAATCGGGACTTTAACTCTGAACCTTCTGGTATCTCTGAGAGGTTTTGTGTTAAGGGTTCAAAACTCACCAGGAAAAGCTGAAGGGAAAAAAGTAAGACGCTGTAGTTACGCTACACTTGCGTAACGGGTTGCTTCAGGATTGCACGTTGACCTGTTTAGAAATTTGGGAATAAACCACAGATGCCTTTTGACATTTGGTTGACGGGATTTTGAGAGAGAGAGAGAGAGAGAGAGAGAGAGAGAGAAGCGAGTGCGATTTCTGAAGACAAAATGGTTGGAGGAAATTGCAGCGCTCATCTCTCACTATTCTCCTGCCACTAGTACGGTGCCCGAGAGTTTCTATGGCAACCTCTCCAGAATGACGGGCGCTGAATGGCGGCGCGTGTAAGATGGTGTTTTGTGATTACGGTCTGGAGAGAAAAGGCTGGCGCGTTCCGTAAAAGGAAATCCGTAACGCGGTCCAACGGAGCTGCTCGCTCCATATGTCCTTTTGACGGGTCTCTGTCAGCGCGCCAGCAGATCTTTGCCTCCTTTTCAGGGGAGAGATGAAAGAAAGAAAATCATTTGCATACACTGCCCCCTGCTGAGCGGAGAAATGGGCCGATAATAGATTGGTTCCTGTTTCTCTGACACATGCACGTACATATCAGCTTAACCCCTGCGTCTCCACGCTCGCATCAGGTCTATTTTTCTCCCCGTTACGTCCTGTGTCAGAATTAATATTCAGCGCAGACTCTCCAGCCTGTTTGACGACGCTCGTAAGCTCTGCCAGCTCCAATTAGCATTCCATTAGAGCGCCGTGTGACTGCCGCTCAGTCTGTGCACCGCCGCAGCGTCCAAAAAACCCACCGCGTTCAGATACAGGCAGAACACACACAGCTTCAAGCGATGAATTGGGGATAAATTAATTCCTTCCTGTTCTATAGTAAGTGTGGTTCTGGCTCAGGTCTGAGACTAAGCGTAGAGTGGCGTCGTGCTAGAGTCTGATCTCTAAGGACAAAGCGTCTGGGAGGCAAGCGAGTCTCGCTCAGTGCATCGCTGACGGGAACAACCTGACATATTGGGAACTTGGGAGAGCCATAGTATTTGGTATAGCTATGTGCTGGCAGCTCAGAATGTGTATGGCTAAGCCGTGGTTTAGTAATGTAGCTGTTTTATTTTCTCAAAAGAAAAACAAGCACGAGCTCTCCATGAAAAAAGGTCAATATAACACGTTAAAAAACACTAGCGGATTATCTAGAAAGGCGGCCAAACTGGTGCAAATGTTGCGTTTATGCATTATTTTTTCCTGAAGTGAAAACCAATATAGCCCTCATCTGCTTAACGAGAAAAATCTACCATTTTTGCTAGTGGATTGTTCTTACAGAGCAGTAACGTTAGAACAGAACGGCTCTCTTCAGATTTAGGTCCGGACTCTGACTTGGCCACTCTAGGCAAGTCAACGTAAGTCAGATTTATTTCTGTAGTGCTTTTTACAGTGGAGCTTTGTCTCAAAGCAGCTTTACAATTTTAGATTATCTTCTAATATCTAGGGCCAATCCTAACTTGAGCAAGCCTGGGGTGACAGTGGCAAGGAAAATCCCTAAACGTTACGTGGAAGAACCCTTGAGAGGACCAAGACTCAAAAAGAAACCCGACCTGCTCCAACCTTGGGTGGCTTAGATGTTTTATCTATGAATTAATCTAAGTTATCTAATTAATACCTTTATAGTAATAGTTTAAACAAACAAAAACTAAATAAATGTTAACAGAGAGAACATATTTAAAATATAATATTTAAAATAAAACAAGAGGTAGACAAACATTTTAGAGAAAATATAATATGATGAAGGGTATAATAAAATAGAGAATGGACTGAGCGTCGTTTGCTTTCTCACAATGGCAAAACGATACAAGTGGGCGTTTTAGCGTATGGAGAGTATGATTTTGTCGCATCCAAAGAAAACTGTATTGGGACTTTCAACCCACGTCCGATGCGTTTTTATGTTTTGTCTCTGAAAACTGCCTGTCTACTTTTGCTTTCTTTAATTTCCCTTCTCTTATTGTGTCAGAGATGTCGCCGTGTCTTCTTCACATCATCAACTTAAAAAGACAAAGACATGAGTGGAGATGAGAGCAGGAAGCTTTTTATAGTTTGTGTTTTGTGAGCATGAACAGATCAGAATGCACTTAGATAAATAATCAGACGCTTCCATCCAGTCCCTGTGAGCTTTATCTCCATCATCCTCCAGCCTTTCAGTTCTATTCCACCAGATCTTCTCTTTAATATCCATGTTTTTAGAGGCAGCCTGTTGCTCTTCCAATAAGCTCTTGATGAGCTGTTCTGCCCGGAGCTCTGATTGGTCTCTGATTGGTCCACACTTGACATGCACTTTGTTGTGATAGCATTTAGAGATTTGTTACTGTTTATGTGTGGAGCATCCCATGATGAAAGAGTCAGAGTAAACCAAACCCAGGCCTTCAGGAACTATCCTGATAGAAAATGCCCACATATTGCTGTGGAATGGCAGCATAACCATATCTTTCTGCCAGTACTCGGCCAGAACTGCCCCAGACAGGCCACGTTTGGCCCAAAATCCAAATCAAATGGAATATGACAGTCTGAATTAATTTGTCCAACACTCTTGCCATTGCCATAACCGAGCCATATTTGGCCCAGAACTGTCTGATATCTGGATGCCACTTGAAGTAACGTGGCATTACCATAACGCAACGCCTCCACTCTTTCCAATATAGTCCATCGTTATGTCCAAAAAAAGCAGCATTCATAAATCTTAAAGTAATATAAGATGATGCAAGTCAAGGATTTGTTTTTTCCAGTTTAAGGAGCAAACAATAAACACGTGATGCCCCCTGATGTCAGGGTGATGTCACTCACCTAAGGTCCTGTGTGATATAACCCCAGTTGGTCACTGACTGACCTTCCCGACCCCTGCCCTGATCCTCTGGTCCTGATCTGCTGGAATGTCAAGTGTGTCAGAGAGATTAGGCCACGTTTCCGTCCTCATCACATTCCGCCATGGAGGGTTTATCTCATCACGAGTGACCCTGATGGATGCCCGTAGTGGGCAGTGCACTGTGCTCGGCTATAAAACTTGCCTTTGCTGTAAGTTGAGAGTCAGCAGCTAGGCTAAAACGTCTCACGGCAACATGAACGACATCTACAAAGCCGCGGTGAGTGAATGGGTGCCTCTTAAGGGTGTAATGCAGAAATGAATGCCGTGTATAGTTCAGAACAATTTATGTACTTACATTTATTATTACATAGTGCTGGCTTTCATTGGTAGTGGTTGTAGTTGGTTGGTGTCACTTCTGAAATTTCATTTGGCATGATAAGCTTCAGTGGTTAAGATACTGAGCTAAAAGATTAAGTTCAAATCCCAGGAAGGTTAAACTATCCAGCTTATCATAGATCAGTTTGTTGACTCCAGTATTGTTGATAGCTACAATTTCTTTTTTACATCATCGTTGTTTCACCTTGGTTGCATATGTGACCAGTAATTTGACTAGAAACGATGATGATGAGGACCATGAAATGCTCGAGGATGGGGAACACGTGGTTCAGTTGGTAGTTGAAGAGTTCAGACCTCTGTAAGCAGACTACACTTAACTGAAGTTAGCATAAAGAGTTGGTTTGCACACTGTAGACAGCAAGGGTTGCATAAACAGGAAAACAGTAGCAAGGATGCAGGCACAGGACAGTAAGGCAAACACTGTGCTAAACAAACCTCGGTAATCTGTAAATACTGCAGAAAAGATTCATCCAATATTACAGTTAACTGCACAACGAATAAAGCTATGCTTAAGTAAAAGTACTTCTAACTATTCCAGGTAACAGTACACAAAGTGAAAGGTTTTTTTCTTTCTAACCTGTGACGTCGATTTCTCCTTCCACAGGAGAGACCATGAGTGCATTTACATGTACTTAATAATCCGATAACTGCAGGAAATCGCCGGTAATCTCACAGAAATACGTGACATAAACTTCAAACTTTAATATTAAATCTTACAATTATCCATTTTCCTAAGTATATGCTGCATTTCAGAGTCTCCCCAAAGTGTTTGATAGCCGTTTCGCTGCCTTTAATTCCATACAGTGTTTAATTCTGGGGGTTGCCAGATCCAGCGGGGGAAAAATGCTAACGTCAGTGGAAAAAGAGGCCAAATAAAGCCAAGTTTTTAGAAATATGTGAACCTGGACATGGAAGCGTTTGATTATTTATCTAAGAAAATCACAAACTATAAAAATCTTCCTGCATTCATCTTCACTCGGGTTTTTATTTTTTAAGTTAACTATGTGAAAAAGACACGGCAAAATCTCCGACACATTAAGAGAAGAGAGATTAAAGAAAGCAAAAGCGGACAGAATATTGCAGAATATTTTGACATTTTTCTCAAAACACTATGAGTTTATACTCAAAGTCCAACAAGTACATATTATCAGTGGCCCTAAAGCTGTCGCAGTAACTCAAACAGAAATCAAGCCTTCATCCTTCTCATGAAGGCTGCTCATGCTCGGATTTAAAAAAAATAGAAACCAAGAACATTTTTTTCAGGACACTGAAATTATTATTTTTTGACTGCACAGGGAAGAGACCTTTCTTGTTTATCAGGAAATTATGACGTCTGGATCACTTTTGCTCCGTGTTTAAATATCCACTATGGGAGGCTAACAGTGTGAAGGCTAAAGACTAAAGACTATGGGAGGCTAAAAGTTTATTTCGTTTTCAAAAGTGGACTGTGGTAGCCTAGTGGTTAAGGTACTGGACTCTGGACCAGAAGGTCCAGGGTTCAAATCCCACCTCTGCCAAGCTGCCACTGTTGGGTCCTTGAGCAAGACCCTTAACCCACAACTGCTTGGATTGTGAGACTGTATCAGTTGTAAGTCGCTCTGGATAAGGGCGTCTGCTAAATGCTGTAAGTGTAAATGTGTAGCCTGAAACACTGAAGCTGGAAGTTTAATTTATAGCTCATGTTTGGCTCTTATTTGAAATACAATTTGACTACACTAATAAAAAAAAATCTAAAAACATTGATCTGCCGAGTTTGGCTATTCGACTACTATTTTTAAGAACTAGTCCTCTAATAAAAATTGCTAGTAGTGGAAGCACTCAAGCAAATGTCCTGTTAAACCCAGAAGCGATGTGATGGTGGGACTGTCTTTAGCTCCGTTCCCTCTTGAACCCTATCAGTGCTGATAGAAACACTTAACCCAGTGAGGACTCGAGTTTCATGCCTACACATGGAGTTGCTTTTCCCAGGCTAATTTTGGCAAGGTCCCTGCTCTCCAAAAACAGCCTAAGATAAAACATCCACAGATTCCTCCTTTATCCGCGGGTGTTTGTCTGACTGCGAGGCAGCGGGATGCTTTGTCTGACACGTGAGTCAGCTTCGGCTTCGACGTGATAACTCTTACTTAAGCGGCTGTCACACTGTCAGGAGCTTCTGGAGAATTACCGCTGTGGTGATGGGGCGAATCCAAAGCTGTTTAGAGCTGCTGGTGCTGACATTAACTCTCTAACCATAGAAATACATATTAGAGACAGCGAGAGCCAGTAAAACATACAGGCCTTTTCCCAGGTGTTACATTTACCTGTAACAACACAGAACTGTACAGAACTGTAAGTGTTGCGGTGGGTGATTAAATGTGTTTGCATCAGCGTCTTGCTTTAGTCACTGGAAGAAAAAAAAAATGCTATGTGTAAATATATGTACGATTATAAGCTCAGATTTATTTTCAGGTTTATTTCAAAAGCAACAGAGCATTGTCTCACAGCGGCTTTGCAACTGTCTAGATCCTCAGCCCTAACTGAACAGTGGCAAGGAAAAGCTCCCTAAATGTTATAAGGAAGAATCCTTTGGATGACCAAGACACAAAAAGGGACCCGACCTCCTCACAGCCTAGATGTTATAAATAATTATTATTATTATTCATTATAATTAATTCATGTTAAATTTTCAATAATAGTTTAATAACACAGATGTGAAATAGAATACATAATACTGAGAATCTAATAAAAAGAGAATATAATAAATAAAATGGAAAATAATATTATGGATAATGTAATAATAACATAGTAAATATTATAAATAAAATAGTAAATATAATTATTAAAATAAAGAACAAAATTAAGTATAGAATATAATAAAATAGAGAATTTAATAAATAAAATATAGAATATAATAAAATAGTAATTCTAATTATTAAAATAAAGGATATAATTAAATAGAGAATATAATAAATAAAATAAAGATTATAATGCGAGAATGTAATAAACTATAAATATATAATTATAATCATTAAAATAAAGAATGTAAGTAAATAGAGAACATAATAACATATAAAATATATTCAATAAAAATGTATCTAATAAAATGGAGAGTATAATAAAATATTAAATATGATAATTAAAATAAATAATATAATAAAATATAGCACATAGTAAAATATAGAATATAATAAAAAATATAGTAAATATAATAATTCAAGTAAAGAATATAGTTAAATAGAGAATAAGACAGAATAGTAATAGACAGAAATAATAAATATAATAACTAAAGTAAAGAATATAATTAGACAATACAATAAGTAAATAAGGAATATAATAAACATGCTGGTCGTTATATGGTCCAGCATACATGCAGTCTCTGATGGTTCTCCTGTCACTAAGCAGGTAACAGTTCTGGTGATGTGGTGTTTGGGTCGTCTGATGTGATCTCAGTAGAGGTGTGAGGAACTGCAGGAGCTGGTGTTGGAATGTTTAAATATGTTCTTTGACCTTAATATTCTCCTCACAGGTAGAGCAGCTCACAGATGAGCAGAAAAATGGTACGTGGTACAAACCCATGCTAATCATGTCTGTTATAACCTGATGAGGAAAAACCCTGCGCCGCTTTGACATCAGGCTCTAACAACAATGCTGTGCCGCAGAGTTTCGCGCCGCCTTCGACATCTTCGTGCAGGACGCGGAGGACGGCTGCATCAGCACCAAGGAGCTGGGTAAGGTCATGAGGATGCTGGGGCAGAACCCCACACCCGAGGAGCTGCAGGAAATGATCGACGAAGTGGATGAAGATGGTAAGAGCAAACCTTTAAGTTTTTTTAATAGAACTGTTTAATGATCTGCTACAGACTCACGATGCTGAGACTTAGTGGTGATGAAAGTGGAACAATGATCATTAGTTTAAATCTAAACCTTAAGATGAATTAGTTCAGTAATAATTGTGGCTTGCTGCTCGGTGTCTGCAGGCAGCGGCACCGTGGATTTCGAAGAGTTCTTGGTCATGATGGTGAGATGCATGAAAGACGACAGTAAAGGAAAGTCAGAGGAAGAGCTGGCCGAACTCTTCCGCATGTTTGATCGGTAAATCACTCCTGCTGTTTGTTTTTTTCTGATTACGGAAGTAAAATTGTGTTGGTGATTCCAGGCTTAATGCCAGGCTCCAAACGAGTGCTCAGGAACGAATGGCTTTAGACAAAGATTAAAACTGTGCAGCTTCACCCGACCTCTTCAGACACAGTCTTTAAGTGTCAGAGGCTGTCACTAAGGAAATGCGGGACAGGTCAGAGGAATCAACACGACAGCAAATGCGATAGCGTGAAAAAACCTGCGCACTGGAAACATCAGAGACTTTGAAATAGTAAGCAGGTGCGATAGATATCATCTACGTGAGTTAGCGTAATTGTCTGTGTAATTACACACTAGGCGTGGATCAGCGACCCTCGCATGGAGGGGGATTGATTTGAAACGACGGGTGTTACTCAAAATCTGTCCCAAAACCTCGTTACGTTTCCATTAAATAGGTCGTTTGCATTAATATCATCAGCAAGCAACAATTAATATCCTATTAACAAGAGGTAGTACAGTATAAGATTTAAACATGTTTGAAGGACATTATCATTAGCAACAAAATCACAGAAACAAATAAGACCCAACTGGAACTGAACCCACAGTCCGCAGTTGTCACGTGACCCCATTAGAGCTGGTCCCACACGGCACTGTGAGTTCTTGCAGTTTGCATATCCGGTATTAATCGATTGTTGAATTGTTAACAAGGCTTAAGTTGTACCGACGGTCAATGGATATTGTGGTTTATTGAACCGTCCAAAGTTGTGTTATTCAACATAGATTAGTTATATTGATTTGAACGTACGATTTCTGAGCAGGAACGAAGACGGTTATATCGACCTGGAGGAGCTAAAAATGATGCTGGAGGACACGGGCGAGACCATCACCGAGGAGGATATCGATGAGCTGATGACGGACGGAGACAAGAACAACGACGGCAGAATCGACTACGATGGTAAGAAGATACTGAATAATTAATAACGAGTAGCTCTGGGTTGGGTCAGGGGTGTGCAGCGGAGGGAAAAAGCCTGAAAACATTAAAAAGTAGTTTTACTTATATTAAAAATGTAAAAAAAAAGGAAGAAGGGTTGGATTAGGGTTTTTGGCTTGGCCGTCCAATCAGTGGCGATGAAAGCTAACGTCTTTCCTATGTTTTTCTTTGGATAAACATCCCTCCAAACTCAATGACCAAGAAGCTACCAAGCGGCAACTATGGTGCACTAACTTTACCCAAAGCTGCCCTGTACGTTCTGAAAACGTAACGTGGATTTGAGTTCTGAAACTGAGTTCTGGGCGACAGCCGTCAGCGTGATGCAGCGGGGATGAAAGCTCTCGTCAGTAACGTCTTTCCTCTCTTCATTCGCTTTCAGAATTCTTGGAGTTCATGAAAGGTGTGGAGTAACACCAGACGAGAGGACCCTTTGATTTCAACTCGACTCCAGAAGAAGAAACCTGCGAGAAGCATAGAAAAGCACCGTCCCCTGTCGAAACCGTTACGTTTTGTCGCATTACAACACCTACCAGCGCCGTTTCCACCTCAAAGCAAAGATACAGAAACGTTTAAAGAATTTGATCCATTATTAACGCGTTATTAGTAAAGCACCCGGACTGTGTAAGTGATCCGCCCCTTAGAGTAACCTTTATAAACTTGCTCAGGTACAACCGATCACCTTCCATGTGGACTAATAGAACAAAGCTGCTTTAAACAGAGCTCTAGGTAAAGCTGTGGAGCATTAATATGAGGACACTAACAGCTTTCACGGGCTTTAATAACTGATAATAAGTTAACCCTAGAATGACTAAAGGGACAATTTTTTCGTCGGACACCCTGTGAAGCGTTTAGGGCCTGTAGGCTTAGTAAGGACGCAGTGGGCTGAAGCACCGACCCCCACATCCACAGAAAGCTTCGTAAATCTCCTGCTCAAATATCACTCAATAAAAGTCTTTCTGATGCAAGATTTACAATTTAAATATGTGCGATTTCTACTAATAACAACGATAATAAAACATGATATGGCCTCAGATAGATACTTTTATTTCCTTATACAGAGCCTGGTACGGCCTCAGCCTTACTTTATTGGTTAGATAGATGTATTTCCTTATTTCTTATACAGTGGCAAGGAAAAAACCCCTGAACATTAAAAGGAAGAAACCTTGTTAGGATCAAGACTCAAAAAAAAAAACCAACCTGCTTGCTGTATGTAAGAATTAAACTAAGATATCTAATTAATAAGTTCATAGTTTATATAAACAGAAGCTGAATAAATATTAACAGCGATAACATATTTAAGATTATAATAAGTAGACTAATGTTTTAGAGAAACGTAATATTTTGAAGAATATAATAAAACAGAATATAAAACTTGCATATTTGATAATAGTGAAAATTCGGACTGAACTCTTAAACAATGAAAGTAACGTTGGAGCTAAGAAGTGCTAAATCAGGGGACGGATCACTTTATTCAACGCTTTGGCTCGTTGGAGCTAAAGCTTTGGGTTCAGGCTTTAAGACAAACGTGTCGGTTCCACAGAGGCCTGATGCTGTTCTGTCCGCGCTCTCTGTGCCGGGGAATTTTGTATCCTGTACATAAAGTGAATCTGTTGACCAAAGCCGTGACGAGATACTTTAGAGTGAGCTGCGTGTTTTTTTTATCCGCTTGATCCTAACCGTGTAGAAAATGTTTACCCTGAGGCGATACGCTTTTTTATCCTCAATCTCTTTCATCCATGACGCCCTAGTTTATAATCAACGCCCTGTCATGCTTAAAGTTTGTCTTCAGCCCTGTACGCTAAAACATTTTTCCTAAAGGTGAACTGGGTGTCGCTCGAAATAAATCCGTGGTTCTGTGAGAACGAGGCCGCCTGCCGATTTATTTTAAACTACGCCCTAATTCGGACCGGGATCCTCGCAGGTCCGGCCGTCCCAATCGAACCGCAGTTCATGTTTCTGCTCGGCTCGTTACGTAGGCCGCCCAAGTCCTGGAAGTGAAGTCCAGCCTAATCAGGCTCATGGCCTCTCATCTGGAGCTCTTCATTCCGCGTGTCACAGTCATTAACGTCAAAACGCCGCGGCTCGAGGCTCGCGCCGACGCCGTACCTCCCACCAAGGACGAATAAGTGACACTTATCTCATCCGCACCCACGTGCGCCGCTGATCAGGATTACACGCTTAGCTAGATTAAAAATCCTCAGCGATATTAGAGTACGTCCCTCTGGGGTTGTTCTAGCGAAGCTGTAGTTCGAATGTAAGCCTAGAGGTGGCAGCACTGAGAATCCGGCGTGTTAAAACGTAAAATGTTAACGAAGAACCAAGGCCCGACGTGAATTAGGGTCAAGATTAATGTTCTTCAGTAGAGTTTTTTTTAAGAATGAACAAACCAGAGGCGACAGTGGCAAGGTAAAACTGAAAAAGTGCCGGTTTTGTTGCCTGTTTAATTTGTATACAAATCATTTTACAAATTAAACATGTGCCACATGTGGGTTTGTGTCCAAATACTTTTGACCACATGTGGGTTTGCATCCAAATACTTTTGGCCATATATGGGTTTGTGTCCAAATACTGTTGACCATGTGGGTTTGTGTCCAAATACATTTGACCATGTTTGTTTCTGTCCAAATACTTTTGGCCATATGTGGGTTTGCATCCAAATACTTTTGACCATGTTTGTTTGTGTCCTAATACTTTTGGCCATTTGTGGGTTTGTGTCCAAATACTTTCGGCCATAATTTTGCTTCAGTTAAAGCTGATATTTATCTCGTATGTCCATCAGTACAGCTTTCTACTGGAATTCTGATGCTGTTATTGTAATTTGCTATCATCCTCTGCGTATCGAGACCATGTTTGCGTTCTTTGGCATCTTTATTCCTCTATCCCCCCAAAAATCCACGTTCTGTTGAGCTAAACATCTGCAGAGTGTACGTACGGCCGCGTCGAGCGTGAGCGAGAAAGAGAAGAACAAAAAGGGGCAGAATGGGGACGGGGAGTCGGTTATGTAAGCTGTTCTGGATGAGTCATTTCGCTCATCAGCAAGAAGCTGCAGCCTGATTTTTTTCCCCCCTTTTTTCTCCAAGAGCCCGGAGTAATCTGGAGCCGAGGGGCGGGGGGGCTGGGGTGCTGCTGCATGTGACCCGTTTTTGAGACCGGCTCTAATGCTCAGCTTCGACCTTGGATGCTTCACAAAGCCCCGAGCAAACGAGTCAAACGATGAATAAAATAGCAGTAATAACTAATTATTATTCTTATTTATACTCTGTGTTTGGATTGTGAGATTAAACCGAGCCAACACGGGGAGAACATGCAAACTAACCACTACGTCACCATTTTAAAACCGCTATAATGACCTACATGATACACTATATGGGCAAAAGTATTGAGACACCTCCACATTAGACCTACAGGACCTTTGCTGACGTCCCATTCTAAATCCATAGGCATTAATGTGGAGATATAACATCTTCCGCTCTTCTGAGAAGGTTTTCTACAAGATGTTGGACTCTGACTGTGGGGATTCATCCACAAGAGCGTTTGTGAGGTCAGACGCTGATGTTGGACGAGAGGGTCTCTCCTGTTACAGTACCACACTCAAACAGAAGCTCTTTAGAACTGCTCGTTCTTTCAGTGCATGATTAAGAGGTGTGTCCTAATACTTTTGTTCATATAGTGCATCTCAATCTACTTTTACAGTGACAATACAGGTACCATGTTTCTCTAGAACCTGTTAGTCCAGTGTTATGTCTTCAAAACCAAATCATTAATAGTTAACGTGAGGAACGTCTGCTCTTTCAAAACATGACAAAGCCTGGGGTGGCTGTGTCAGGAAAGGAAACGCTCTGCAGACCAGAAGCTGACGCCAGCTGCTGGGCATTGGGGATGATCATCATGGTTTGGAGCTTCAGTCATTGAAGAAACAAAAAAGTCAAAACTGTTAGGGAACAGGTCGGGGTCGGTCCATCCCTCGATGCTTCAAACAAGGAGACGCAACGAGACAAAAAGTCCAAAATCAAAGTTAAAAAAAGGAAACAATGAAGACCTTCAACAGTGCAGTTGTAGAGTGGTATATAAATACAATCTGCTACATAAAACCTACTAAATAAAATCTGCACTCTGATTGGCTAATAGGGAAAAAAGTTCCTGCTCTTCTCGTTCAGGATCCGATCGATGTTATTTTTATCGTTATTAATATTATAGTCTTTCTATTCATTTAATGTAACAGCTAAAATGAGCGTAGCTCTCTGTCAGGTCTTTTTTCTTTGATTAGTAAGCTTATGCGCAAATATCACTAAGCCTTATTTCCGTTATCTAAGAATGTTATATTATACCGAACATTCTAGGGTTTGCTAGAAATAGGCTACTGAACGAACACCGCGCATCTTGTATAAACAATGAATTTCATGTGGGTTAAAAACAATAAATACTAAAACATAAAAGAAACTCAGCAGAGGACGTCCCTGAGCCCCCACATGTCAGGGCTAAACCCCAAATCTGCTCTCACCCTGCACACGCCCCGAGTTTAACAGAAGGGAAACAGAATCATCACCATCTTTTATTCCTAAACTTACTTTTCCTTAGTTTAACCAAGAATAGAATATAACAATTTTTCATCATAATTTTAGGCTATATATAATTTAATGTTATATTTTTCAAAATCTGTGATTAAATACAAAATCATTAGTAAATAATCATAAGGACATTATATAAGATATTATATATAATGTATAACACATGTATTACAAAGTAATGAATTGCAAATTAGTTCATTTTTTTCCATCATCTACTTTTTATTCTTGTACGATCTAAAAAGTTTAAGCTGCTCTCGGTGTCTACGGGTCATGGCCCTGACTCGGACTCGGCTAGAGCGGTCTTGACTACAGCACTACGATGCGGTACGATCTGCAGATTCCCATTAATGCCTGAAATCCAGAAGGATCTACACAGAAATAGTTTTTAAAGAGAGGACAAGAATAACAATGTGGTTTGAGTTTTTAATCCTTTTTAAGATCTTATAAACTAAATCAAATCCAATGGTCCTGTTTTACTTTCTCACCAATCGTTCTCACGCCATTAACCCAGTTTTTAGTAGCAAGTAAAACACCAACGCCGGGTCTCTGCCCTTCTGCCCCCAGCTCTAACAGATGGTAAGTCCTTTGTTAGGTTCTTACCCAGCGGTCGGGCGCTCTGACCCTTATTCTCGCACCGGACCCTTCATTTGGTCACTCAGGCACCTCCTGTGTGAGAACAGGGGATGGGGCGTCCTAGATATATACCTACATGCCACATTAGCCACTTCGGCTCGTTGCCACGATACGTCAGCATGGCTGCCATATTGGTCCAGGCAAGACAGGCTCATAAACAAATACAAGCTGTGGTTTTTCAGGTTAAGATGCATAATAAAGTTATTTATCAATCGATTTTCTTATTTCTTCTAGTATAAATACAATAAGATGTAGTCACATAATACAATTCATGAAATAATAGATTAACAATAGTATAGTATATACAGTATAATAGTTGTATAATACAATCAATAAAATAGTGAACACTAGATTATACAACTATTATATTACTATTTATATTACATATATTATGTACTATTGCTAATCTATTACTATTATTGTTTTATTTTATTGTATTGGACCAATATGGCACCGACGTTGACACACATTCCATCAGCAAATGCTGCATCTAGGTATCTAGGTATCTTATGTGTATATTATAGGGCCCACTCTGGGTCGGACCACAGGTGCCCCCGTCATAACTACATCCGGTCCATTTCTAACTCTGCTGTGACCTGCGGGTTTGCGTCCCAATACTTTTGAGCTTCATCTGTGTCTTAAAGACACAGCTTACAGAGAGAGAGAGAGAGAGAGAGAGAGAGAGAGAGAGAGAGAGAGAGAGAGAGAGAGGGGCGCAGATGTTGAATCCTGGGAGAGTCAGGCGGTATCACTGCTCTTTTCAGCCACAGGCTCTAAATCACACCTGCTGCACCAGACAGTAAACAGTAGCAGCTTGGAGAATAGGGTGTGTGTGTGTGTGAGAGTGAGTGTATTACAACAATATTATATATTATAACAACAATACCTTTCATCGATCATTGAATCCTTTTAATTTAATATAAGTTCCTTTTAGAATATGTTTCTGTAGGTTGAGTTTGAGTTCCTCTTGTATGTCTCTTCATTTTGTACCACGTCATATCAGCACAGCTGGATTCACGTTCCTGAAACCTAGTGCTCTGCACCGCTTTGCTTGTGGGACTGGGTTTTCATGAAGCTAATCTCAACACAGAAATAAAGAGAAGACATTACCCGAGTGCCTGTTACAAACATTTGTATGTTAGCAGAAACCTGAGGACTGATGAATGTGAAGCCCATTAAAGAGTGTAATTTAAGCATCGCAGTATTTTGGGCATACAGATGAACGGCTTGGTCCCTCTTGATTTTATGACTGTATATTCTATAGACACCTGATTACAATAAGATTAACGTTCTATTGTTCTTCTACTCTAGACAGATATACGAAACCTCTTAGTAAAGGCAGCAGCTCCCACAAAGGCCAATCAGGTGAGAGGATTCTTAGAGTTTAAATAAAACATTCTGAAAAGTTTAATTGCCGTTTGATAAAAATACTCATCAGTAAAGGCAGGGAATTAAAACATGAAGTTCAGTATTTCTGAGTGGCGTATTTAGGTCCTGCCACTGCAGTAACATTGCTTTGTACCTTTGAGCTGGACCTCGTTAGTAGATGGATAGGAGTTAAGCCATAAGATCTGTACCTAAAACAGACTGAGTGACCGCTCTCATCAAACAAAGTTGCTGCTATGAAGCAAATTCAACAGTTTTGAATTCTATGGTAGTTTCATAATGTGAGCCTTATGGGCCATTTATTTAATCGTCCTAGGGGCTGAACTACATTTTACACTTACAGCATTTAGCAGACGCCCTTATCCAGAGAGACTTACAATTGGTACAGTCTTACAATCCAAGCAATTGTGGGTTAAGGGCCTTGCTCAAGGACCCAACAGTGGCAGCTTGGCAGAGGTGGGATTTGAACCCTGGACCTTCTGGTCCATAGTCTAGTACCTTAACCGCTAGGCTACCACAGTCCCAGTCAAAACTACAGACCCCCAGTCAAAATTTAGCCCCTCTATTCATAAATCTCTAGTGATGTCCTTAGAAAGCATTAAGATTTCCCTCTTCCCCCAAAACCTTACAGTCAGACAGGTGACATTCTCTTGGCATCAACCAAACCCCAACTGATTGTTTTTGGACAGTTTTAGTGCTGCTGTTAAATTTCCAGAAGAAGTTTGGAGCTCTGCAGTTATTGGGGGCAGCAGCAGATAATTCGTGTTAGGGTTATATCTTTTAAGCACTATGCCCCTCCCTCAGCACTGGGTGCTCCTGCTCTGTAACTTTACGTGGTCTGCGAGTTGCTGTGGTTATTAAATGCTTCCACTTTTCAAAAGCTGATGGTGAAACATCTGAGAGGGAAAGAAAGTCACCGAGGTTGTAACGCTGCCATCCCATTACAGTACCCCAGTCTAATCCAGTCAGCTCTTTAGAACGACCTGCTCTTTCTGTAATGTTTAGGAAGGCAGACTGCACAGCTAGGCGCTCATGATTAGTGATTGAGGTGTGTCCCAATACTTTTGTCCATACAGTGTATGTATGTATATTTTATATATATTTCAATTAACCCATCTTTTTATATTTGTCTCTGATGATATTTTGTAGGAATGGACGTCGCTTCCTTCTTTTCCTCCCCGTCTGTGCAGCATGCAGACTTATGACCTAGATAGTTTTCTCATTTCCATAACATGCAGCACAGAGCAGGATTCTGCCGCCGCTCTTATGCGTGGTGTTGTCGGATCGTTGCGCGTTTTGAAGAGGTGCGTTTGAGCTGATACACACACACACACACACACACACACACACACACACACACACACACACAGAGCTGCTTGACCGGGCCCTGTTCTTATGTGTGAGTACGTGGTCGTTGGGCACACATTAGTGTCGCTGACTGAGCAGCCTCAGTAAGTGCAGAGCCAGAGCGCTGATCTGAGCAGCAGAGCTCCGGCTCTCACAGCTCCACCCTCCCCCTGCCTTCCTCCTGCTATTGGCAGTCACACATCCAGGCATGTGGATTAAGACCTTACGTAATGGGCCCCGTGTTTTTGGAGACCCACATGCCGCCGATCTCGCGCTTACCGTACAGGTTCAGCCCCGAGAGACGTGACCCAATCATGGCACGATACGCAGCGCTCAGTTTCACTACCTCTAACATCTGCATTAGGTCCTGTACCGTTCCCTGAGGCACGCACCCCTTGTACGGTCCTGTCATGTAAATATAAAGGGTATATTCGCAAAAACTTGCATAAATGTAAATGAAAACACGAGCCATCGATCGAGGATTGAAACGACCTAATACTTTTGCTTCCGAAGCCAAAAACGCATCGACAGACAGCATCAGGAGCGACACGGAAGATCTTGTGTAGTTACAGGTTACAGAGAATGCACAGGTAACAAAGGGGTATTACCTACAATAGGACAGGTACGTATGCTTAAACACCAAGTACAGCTTGGTGCAAATAAGTAGAGGAAAATCATCTATGCAAAAACAAATCTCTAAACAACAACTGAGTTTAGAAACTATAGTTTTGAAAATAATCCAAAAGTCACTTCAAATAAGTGGGCCTGGCAACCATGACACAAACCACGGACATCCACTCAAACTCCCGCCTCTGCTCGTAAATCTGCAGCATTGATTGGATGATTAGGAATTAAAAGAAATTTTATTTCCTATTATAATCTTATTCTAATTTGTTCGAATTGTTAAGACCTCGGTCGTTAAAGCAGAGTCTTGTGCTCTCTCTCCTCTTTAGCGCCCCCCACAGGATTTCTGTGGGTTTTAGATCCGAGCTCAGAGAAGCCGACGCCCCTTCTGGACATGGTTCTAACATAAGGCTTCTTTTTAGCACAGTAACGTTTTAAGTGGTATCTGTGAATGTAACTCTGTATTGTAGAGCTTGATAAAGGTTTGATAAAGGAATCCCTTGCCCATGTGGTTCTATCAGCTATTGATGAATGATGGTTCTTGATGCAGTGCCGCCTGAGGGAGCGGAGATCACCCCTCTTCAGTTTAGGCTTTTTAGGAAATTCCTCCAGGTTCCTTGAATGGTTTAATGATAAAATATATAAATCCCTTCCGGTCTTTCTGTGAGGAACAATGTTTTTAAACATTTGGTGATAAACTGGAGATCCTCTGATGATCTTCCCCCCTCAGAGTCTCCGGCTTTCGGAGCAGCAGGTGAAGCAGAGCTGAAGCAGGACGCCGTGTACGATCGGAGAGACGCCGAGCAGGAGGCCCTGTGGTGGAGGCGCTCTGACGCTGAGGCGGACTGACAGGTTCAGGTTCCGTTCTGGTGTGGACGGTGATGAGGACTGACCTCGTTCTCGCCGAGGTTACGCCGCCAGCGGCACACGAACCCCGGCTCAGGACGCTCCCTCCTCAGAGGGGGCGGAGCCTCCGGAGGGACGGACGATGCTCAGCTAACGCACAAGCGATAATAAAAGTCCGGTGACGTTTGAGAGGTCTGTTTCCTGTACAGGGTGGCGCTGTAGGTAAGCCGCCACCTCACAGCTCTACAGCAAGGGTTCGGATCCCTGCCAGAAGGGAGTTTGCATGTTCTCCCTGCAGTGTGAGTAATTCATTCCAGAGCCGAAATAATGAACCTGTGATCCAAATGGAAAGGAATCATTTCTACATTTTACCACTTAAACCCATTTTAAGCAGAAAGCTTAACGTAAAATTGATTTTTGTCCTTTTGGATCACAGGTTGGATCTCAGTAACAAGAGACGTTTTGGTTTTAGGTGGCTGTTTTAACATTAAACCACATCTAGCTTTTTACTTATATTAGGTTTAAACAGGAAGAAAAAAGCTTAACATAAAAATGATTGCTTTTGAATTTGATATATAAGAAGGAAAGACATAAATATTCTTTATATCTAAACATCTGGCATTTTTTCACCCTTTTGGAATCGGAACCTTGTTTTGATGCACGGCCTAATGAGGTAGTGATTGGGATCCTCCTTAAAAATGACCGGCCTGATAGAAACAGGAGAGTCCTTAAGAGAGGATTTTGGGATTGAGAGGAGGCTCAGGTTCCTTGTTCTGATCATATTTATCAAGCCGAACACAAGCGGTGTTACTCGGGACCAAAATAGCAGCACGGTGATGCACGAACCCGCCGGAAGCCGTTCGTTTCAGCGTTTAGAACGTGAGCCGGTGCTGCCCCCTGCTGGTTCGCTCCTGATCATCACCGGTTCTGCGTTCTGTGTTAAGTTTTAGCACAACTTCACCTTCAGCTTTACCTGAGCATTTATTCATCTCAGGGTTCATTTCACAAGGTCCTTTAAGACCAGACCATGCCTGAGTGGAGGCGGCTCCGTGCAGGAGCAATTCATCACCAAATATTTTAATTAGAATAGAAATTAAAACCAGACTGAATCCTATGAAGTGTCAAATATAGATATGATCTTGATCCTGCTGCTGTAGCCCATCTGCTTCAATGTTCAACTGTTACCTTTTAACAAATCAGAGAACTGCCCTCCCTCAATATTTTCTCTTTTTCAGACCATTCTCTGTAAGGCCCAGAGGTGGCGCTGTGTGGCGAAACTCCCACAGATCAGCAGTGCTACGTTCAGTCACATAAACCACGTTTCTTCCCCAATCTGATGCTGGGTTCGATCACGTCTGCAGGCACCGAATTTAGAAACGGGGGTTCACAAACTTTTGCACTCAGTAGATGACCTTTAGCTGATGGCCAGCTCAGGAGCTTAGAGTCTTCAATCCTCAAAAACAAACAAGAACAGAAGTACTTCACATACAGAGTGGTGCTTATGACAATTTATCTTTAACAAGTCATCACTTTTTTTGCTTAATGACGACAACAAATGACTTTCGTTAAAATGATCTCTTTATTTATTTTCTCAGGTTTAATGAATATAAAAGTGGCACTTGTAAGAAAAATCAGGCAAAAACAAGAGTTACGTACGATCTAGCTAAAATACTCTCCCCATTTCATAAAAGCGAGGACACAGCCCCTTCAGACGCCATCCCGAGGCTCACGAGCCGTCATGCAAAATATCCAAAACTGGTTGGAGCTCTGACGGACAAGCTCCTCTTTTAGTAAAAAAAAAGAAAAAAGATCAACTTTTTATAAGGAGAGAGAAGCATACGCGATAAGAGGGATATTAAATATGGAGACAGCGAGGCGCGGCCTAAGGGTCGGAGGAAGGAGGGAGCTGGTAATTCATCACGCACTGCGTAACGACCGTCGTGTGTCTGCACCAGTTCTGCTGCTACAGGGGAACGAGTGGTGCGGTCTGGACTCAGGATAGTTATGGTATGGACATGGGGACCTCCTCAGGCACGTGCTGCTAACGAAACCTCAACGAGGCAAACCCACGGCGGCCGTCTCTGGGGACGAGCTCGTGTCTGCCTGAAGGGCTGGTTATGGTTTGGTTACAGAACTCTTCTCACACGTATGAGCGCCCAGAGACCGGGTTCTTCTTAAATACGATTCTTTGGAACTGAACTTCTTATTTTTCCCCCCAATATCTTTTCTGAGAACAAAGGCAGATTCTTAAATCTTCTTAAGCTTACCACAGACTCTCCATTAAAGTGAGCGTCAAGTTACCCAACTTCAAACCCAACGTTTTACTTCGTGTGGATTAAAAATGATAAATACAAATAAAAGCGCCTCGCCCTGTATATCGCGGGGGCTAAAGGTAACGTGGCCTACGCAAACAAACAGTTTCTTTTTAGGTCCTTGTTCCGAGAACTGCATTTAAGATCACTCTGAACTTCTTATCGTTTAAGAACCTCTGCACGCTTTCCCTTAAGAAAGATTTCGTGACCCTAGCCCTGGCGCTGACGGGATGCAGAGCTCACAAAGCACATGCCCGACGGAGAAGCCGTGAAGCAATGGAGTGGGTGGCACAAACTGGCATCGTTACTGATCCAGCTGCTAGAATCCGCAAATCATTGACGAACAGCCGCGTCGCAAGGGCAGAGGAAGCGGGCAGTCCGAGGCGCTCGAGAGAAACCCAGAGAAGGGCTGAAGCGGACCCGGACGATTCTCTGAACGCTTCTGGCAAACCCTCGGTACCAGGAAAGTCCAGCACTCCCGTGGTACGCAGAGCAGAGCGCCCGGGGTGCCAGGAGGGAGAGACGCCGCGGCAAAGATCGCAAAGTAGGTCGCGGCGTGGCGTCGGTGCCTTTCCAGAGGCCGTGCTTGGAAGCGAGGTGCCAAAACTTTTAGAGATTTGTTACAAAAATATATCGAGTACACTGTTCCAGCAGCAGGACTTTAACACCGTTCAAAATAAACAGGATCTGGGAACCAAAGGAATAGATACCAGCCATCAGATCTAATAAAGCAGAGGGTTAGAGTCGAACCGTCGGTCTGCACGCATAGGTGTGTGTGTGTGTGTGTGTGTGTGTGAGAGAGAGAGAGAGAGAGAAGGGCCCACGGTCCCAAGCCGGGACGCCAGTTACAACCCAGCACATCTTACTATATTATCTCCGCTGGGTATAAAAGCGTAGGCCACTGGAAGGAGGCGGGGCTCCGGCCCACTCACTTATCGGCAATACTGACGCGACAACGCTACAAAATAAGAGCCCTTTAGCACCCCCCCAATAAGCGTTTGTCCCCCTCCGAGCGTTCTGACCAGAGAGCTCAGAGGATTTAGTCGGATTTGGTCGATGTCGGGTTTGTTCGTTTCCTTGCGCGTGATTACATAAAAACTCTCGATGCCGTTCACACCGAGTCCCGTCGCCCGCCCTGTGCCCCGGGTAAGCGCCGCGTTCGGGCCCATGATAAGGATTTGGATAACAGGAGCGCTGTAGGCACACAGGAACAGCTCTACCTCGCTCCTGCATCTCCTAAACCCTTTGGCCGACGCGTCAGTTACCCACAGGGCATGCCGACGCCCGTCCTTGCTCTCGCACACATTATATTCCATTCTAACGCGCAGCTTAGAGCCGTGATGCTGCACCGCGGCCACTAGATGGCACGAGTTACAGGAGTGTGATGAGACGGGACTCGGTGTGAAAGGTCTAAACACAGATCATCCAGCTGTGCTCTTCTTCGGGAGGCTCCGCCTCTTACGAGGTCGACTCGGGACTCCCGGAGCCACCGCCCTTGGCTTTGATCTGTAGCCAGGTCTCACCCAGCGCCTGGGCGAAGTGGTCGTCCACCGAGCCGGTGATGGAGACCGAGTTGGACGCGGGGGTCGGCTCCGGCTCGCGGTAGATGCTGCCTAAGCTGCGGCGGAAATGCTCCTCGATCACGGGGTCGCAGGGCGTGTTCGCTGAGGGGGGAAACCAGAGGCGGGGCGTCAGCCGGAAATCAAACTCCGTCACACAGAGCACAACGTAAATGCGTATGAACTTACCGTTAGCCTTGCTCTTCGATCCGGGGGCGAGCCCGTTGGGAGACATGTGGCAGTGCGAGAGGCTGCACGTGCGGTTGCTCGCCGGAGCGCAGGTGATCACCGAGGGACGATTCTAAAGCGTGACAGAAGAGCAAAACTCTAACACCTGGGTTACTGAAGTTCTGTTTCCAAATCAAGTTCAGGATCAAATTAAGGAAGCATGGGGTCGGATTTTCAAACGATATTACCCAAGATTAACCAGTCCCGATGGATAACGCTTCGAATACTAATTTGGATTTTAAAATTAAAAGCTTCAGCAGGTTTTTTTTTTTTCCCCTATAGGCTTAGCATCATCACTCCTTGGGACACATTAAAACTGGACTTTGTACAAAATTATTATATATATATATATATATATATATATATATATATATATATATATATATAATATATATATATATATATAGATATATTATATATATATATATATATATATATATTAATTATTAAAGCCATACTTAAATCTTGCACTTTGTTTTTTAACTTGTTTTTTGCATTAAAATTGAGTTAACAGATCAAAACTTATAATTGGTTAATAGAATGCAAAACACTGTTCTGTCCACATCTGGAGTTCAAAAATAAAACTAAGCGGTTATACAGCCTAAAAAAAGCTGACAGAGTAAGGAAACTGTTTGGGTTTTACACAAAACATCAGGTCAGTGAATCCTGTAGTAAACTAATTTCAGGCTCTTCAGGATTAGCTTCCTTAAATCCTAAGTGTGCAGACGGAGAGTAAGGCCTCTCAAACATGCTATACTCTCTTTTGTCCAGCAGATGGCAACATGCAGGGGCATTAAAGCCCTAGCCCGCAGGCACGGGATCAGATTTATCCGGTCTGAAGGTGAAATTAAAATACAGGGACAGGATCTGTGAGATCAGTTTGATCCTCGATTATCTGGACAATCTGAATCCAGATCGTCTATCCAGATACCGCAGGATAGGGATTTCTAACTCTGGATCGTCCAGCGTTTTTAATGCGCCTCTGTGGCCACCTGCTGGACGAAAGATAGTATAGCATCCATGCATTCACCACTATAAGTCTCATTCTCCATCTGCCCCACACTGAGGACTACCGTCCATACGATACCTGGACAAACATAGAAATTCGATACCAAAGACGTACTGTGCTCCTCTCACTAAGCTCTTTAGATGAACAGATCCAAATACCATATTATTAATTTACTACAATACTATCTACTGTTGTTAATCTATTGTCATTCATATTATTAGACCATATTGTGTATACATAACAAGCCGCACAAGATGCAACTTGGATGCGCTAAATATTTCTTTCAATATTTCGTGTGAATGAGCAGAGTTCTGGTCAGCTAACCTTGCTTCATCAGAATAAGACTACATTACGAATTTCCCTTCTTAAAACACAAATAAATCAAGCAGGGATTGTTATTTCTGATGAAGACTAAAGAACTGCAGCAGATGTTTGTATTCTTTTCTTCTAATATGTACTTTCAGTAAGTGCAAAAGCTGAACTGAAGTTCACCGTTTCCTAAAGAAAACCCAAACGATATGTTTTGCTAACATCGTGAAATACATCAACTTTTGTTACCCTGTAAAAAGAAATAAATTTCATTAGATGTGTGTAAATATTTGGGGTCCAAACAGCAAAGTGTGTTTTACATTCTGTTGATTTAGTATTAATATTATGTTTTATTATATATTATTTGCTTTATTATAATATTTGTTTTATACTTGTATTATAATTTGCTTTATTATAAAAACATTTGTATTTTGTTTTATTATAATTTTATTTGTTACAATAATTTCTGTTTTATTATATTTTATGTTTTATTACTTGTTTTAATGTTATCATTTTTTTTATATTTGTTTTATTATAATATTTACTTTTATTTTATTATAATATATATTTTAGTATAATATTTTATTTGTTTTATTATTTCTTCTGGACACACATATACACACACCACACACATTTACATTTATTTATTTATTATATATATATATATATATATATATATATATATATATATATATATATATATATATATATATATATATATATATACATACATACATACATACATACATACATACACACACACACACACATACACACTTGTATGTATGTATGCATGTATGTATGTATATATATATATATATATATATATATATATATTATATTATATTATATTATATTATATTATATTGTATATAAAAACTGAAGTTCTTAGTGAACCTGCGCTGACCTGCTGACGTTCTGGAGATCCGAGTGCAGGCAGCAGAGGGGACCTCATGGGGTCCACGCTGTTTTTGGTGAGGGCGAGCGGCTGCTCCATCACATACCCGGGGAACGGGGGGTACAGGCGGGCACCGTGGAGGCCTCCCATGGTGGAGGATGCATGATCGAAAGGATTGTGACAGTGGAGCCAAGACTCCTGCCTGCTGTCACCGTCTACAGGATTAGCCCTGCGATGAACATTTAAAAATAAATAAATAAAAACTCACAACACAGGAAATCCGCACTGATGTTTTAATGCCATGTCTGACTGGTCAGAGCGATCCCAACGATGCAGTCTGCTCTTCGGTTTATGAGCCCGAGCCCACGATCCAACTTCATATTCGATCAAAAGATGTCCTTTTTATATCTTAATTGCAAATGATGCAAAACTGCATTTTCTAAACAGCAAAATTTTAAGAAATGACTACAAAATGCTCTACTGTAGCTTCGTATTTTATTTCTGACAACTCAATAGTCTAAATTCAGTAATGAAAAATACATTTATAGCATTTAGCAGACCCTTATCCAGAGCGACTTACAGTTGGTACAGTCTCACAATCCAAGCAATTGTGGGTTAAGAGTCTTGCTCAAGGACCCAACAGTGGCAGCTTGGCAGAGGTGGGATTTGAACCCTGGACCTTCTGGTCCATAGCCCAGTACCTTACCCACTAGGCTACCACAGTCAAAATAATTGACTCTTGTATAAAAAGGTAGTCTCTTGCAATACAAAGCAACGAGGAGAATCAGATGCATGGCATCAGATCACGAGCCTCACAGAGCTAGGCAAAGGGCACTCACAGGTGAGAGGAAAGCAGGCAGCTCATCTTGGCCATTTGTTCGTTTTCATACTCATGGCTGCTCCCAACTTCGACATCATCAAACTTTCTCTTGATGGGGCTGATGGGCGTCCCGGTCCGGCTGTTCCCTGCCGACGAGGACAGCGTGTGCATCCTGGAGTCCCCGGAATCATCTGCAAACATGAGGAGCAGCTCAGCTACCGTCTGCATACTTACAAACACGCCAAGGCTCGGAGTTTAGCCTAAGGGTGACTGACGGGGGCACTCCTGGTCCGGGTCTCCCCAAAGCACAAAGAAAGGACCAAGCCTGCCACAAGAGCGTCTAGTGCCCTAGTTGCAGGGGGTCACGGCCACATGGCACCAAACAGGGCTAAAATATATTCTGCAGGAAGACTTGATGTAGGGTTCGAATGAGCCAAGTCTCGAATGTTTAGTCACAAGCTTTGGGGTTATCAGTATTTAGAAGGAATGTAATCGTATGCAAAACAAAGTAACAAACACTAGAGTACATTAGATCTGAGAAGCTTTAAACATCAATTATTAATAAGTCTAAGCCACTTGATAGCTTACAGAACTGGATAATGGCCCTGTTTAAATATTTATAGCATTTTAAAGGCTCCTAACAGCCAACTCTTAAACATGCACATAGCACGCGTTTCCAGGCTCCAATACTGATATTTTAATTAAAACTAATGCATATTAGACCGTTTAAAAACTCCTATTCGCCTTTTATGCTGTAATAAACAAACAAACATTTAAGCGCAACGGCCATCCAGGATGATTAACTTCAAGCAAAGACGTTTTAAAAACCTAAAACTACACACTAAACAAAAATCACAACACCTGTTAAGACCTAAAGCTCGTTTAGAATCCGGGCAGCGGTTTATCGGTCTGATTTTTAGCACTTTAATCAGTTTGTTCGAAGTTTCCTCGGGCTAACAGGCTAGCAAACAAGTGAGCGAGTTTCCCCACCAAGCGAACGTCAACGATTCGGATTAGCTTAATAGGAATAAGGACTGACCATCATAAGAATCGTAATGAAGTCTCCCGATGTTGTTGTTCATTTTATCCATAAATTGGTGGCTCAGAAGGTCCATCCTCGTAAGAAGCATTTAGCTAAAGAGCTAGCCAAGCTAGCTAGCTAACCGAGCAGTAGCTAGCTAGCTTAGCGGGGAAGAAAACAAAGTGCGCTGGGGAGCCGCCGTCAGGTTCCACTCGCTTTCTCTGCGCCCAGCACCCAAGAGCTGCCTGCTAAAGCTGGTTCGGGTTTGTTCTGGAGAAGCTCTAGACACCGTTACAGGCTCCCAGCGGTTAAACTGGCGAGACGGAACCGTGGAAGCGAAGCGCCGAAGCTGCACAGCAGCACTGCAGCTAGCGCACCAACGGAGCTAACATGCTAACTAGCTAGCGGAGATTCCCGAAGCCGCACTTACGCACTAGGCCGTGTTTGTGTGTGCTTATAGAGGACGGGACCGTGCTGCCGGTTACGCAAGGCATCGTGAATACGGTAGCTAGATTTCATGCGTTGCACTGGTGTCATGTGACTGGCCGATCAGATGATTACCTCAGTGCACAGGTGTTCCTGATCAAGTGCATTTCATCATCTAACCACATAAATCATTTTATAGGCACAGCAGAGCACTGCATCATGTGCTCCATGTTGGAAGGTGATGCTGACCAGAGCATAAGAGAAATAGTCATTTTGTACATGCCAGTACACTATATACTGCAGCTGCCCAAAGGAAGAAATGCATCTCTGTTTGTAGAATCATTTTGACCTCTTGATTACTAGTGTAACGGTGCCATTTTGGAAAGGCAATATTGGCCTTCGGGAAGCAACAACACAGTTGCAGAGATGGGCGATACTGCTTATTTCATTACCGGTTACATTCATGATACACTTTTCAGAGACAGTATTGCCCTGGTTTTCTCCCACAGTCCAACCATTAGGTTAATTGATCACAAAAGTGGCCTTAGTGACTTTGGTATAATGCACCGGTGTGTTAACGTTCTGATAAAGTAATCTAGTCTGCGAATTTATACCATTATTTTGATTTAGTCCATGGATTAACCAGAAAAAGTGACACCGGTAGCAGAACATAACACCGACTGTGGTATGTTATCCTGCTTCATGTTTGCTGCTTTCGATCGGTGTGGAAAACATATTTCAAACGGAGTGCGACTTTTCAGCGTTCCAGTTTGGAAGCAAAAAAAATGGAACACATGTCGCCGAGATAAAGTGGCATCGCCTGGCATGGGAAGCAGCTGTAAGACGAACGGACACCGCCTTCAAAAGTTCTAGACACGCTTGTGTTTTCATGGCATTTTCAGACAGGTAAGTTATAATCAAAGCGCATTTAAGTGTTATGTGTCATTTTTTTGGGTTGATGCTACTCAGCTGGGTTACATCTGTAATCATATATAACAAATGCAAATATATATAATCATTATATTTAACACTGATTTCAGGGACGCCAGCCTATGAAATCCTAGAGTGTCATCCTGCCTGGGTACCATTACACCCTGGGCACACACAAATCAAAGCGAGGCATACTGAGAACAAAAAGACAGCAAAGTCTAACAGAGAACAGCCCTGCACCTGCAGCCCCACAGGATGTAGCTGGCCAGAGATCAGAGATGGAGGAAGCAGCATCACCAAACGTAGCTTCACAGAGGTCAGAGGTTGAGGAAGCTGCCTGCTGGATGCAGATGTTGCAGAGACACACCTTAGGGTCCATGTGGAGAGAGAGCTGGGATGTGTGCGCACCAAACACAGCATACTAAAGGGGACCATACCAGTGAGCTCGGTGCCCCCATGTGAAGGCGAGGACATGGCTTTCCTTGATAAGATTGTGGCTGTGTGCTGTGCCTAGGCTAATGTGCCTAATTATTAAAGATGGAAGACCAGTTCGATTCTGAGTCTCTTTGTTTGGGTAACACTGGGTGTTACACTGTAGGAAACGAACAAAATTTACAGTTACACAATTAACTGAACTGACAGTCCAGCAGGCGTCTTTGTGAACAAATAACATGCACAACATCAAACATGTACATAAATTAACCAAAGCTGAACCTGTCAAATCAATGTAGTGCAAATAAGACGGGTAATAGACATTCCTCCCCCTCCACTGATGCACTTGTCGATTTTGTAGTGTACCTCTGCATGGACCTTGTCTACACTAGTGGGTATTATTCAGAAGGTCAGAACATCAGTGACGGTCTTGGTCCCCCGAGAGTGCCAATGTGTGCCAGCCATGCATGTTCAGTGTGCCCACTCCACCTGTACAGTGGCACTGAGCATCACCCATGGTTTGATTGCAGGTTCATGGAGACGCTGAGACTGTAACACCTGAGAAACAAAGATAATTGGAATAAGTATAACTGGAATTATAAAAAATAAGTGTAACATTACTATAATATACTAGTAATACTATAATATGTGCATTATTGCTATAATAGTAACTATAATAATTATAAATATAGTGTTTACATGTTATATTTATATTTAGCGTTTAATATTATAGGTACTAATCGTCTCCATTAGGCTACTGCATGGTACGTACTACTATGGAGAATCTTAAACGAGAGCCAAATCTAAAACAACACAAAATAAATACAACTAGAATAACACAACTCAGTTGTGTATAACCATAAAATTAATTCTGCTTTAGTTTTTACTGAAAAATATTAAATATGACCTTTTAACGAATTAACCATTCAATGTCCATTCAATCGATGTCTGTTCGCTTTAACAGCCAAGGACTTAAAAAGGAAAATAAATTATAATAGGAAATAAAAGTCTGTCTTTTAACTCCTGACAAAGTGGCCGTAAGCACTGCTCGACATATGATGTTAGAGTTTACAGTACAGGACTGAACTTAATTACCATATTTTACTTAATAATTATGACAGATTCCAATTTTAGCTGCTGACTTATGTACATTGTTGTGAATTTCCATGAATTAAACAAAACATTTGCATGTGTCTAACAGTTTAGGCTTCGAACGTGGCATTAGGGATGCTGGGGAGGGTAACAATGGGCTGGAATGCCCTCCATTTGTACACAATCTGTCTGACTGTGGATTGGTGGAGTCCAAACTCTTTAGAGATGGTTTTGTAACCTTTTCCAGCCTGATGAGCATCAGCAACTCTTTCTGAGCTCCTCGGAAATCTCCTTTGTTCTTGCCATGATACACTTCCACAAACATGTGCTGTGAAGAGCAGACTTTGATAGATCCCTGTTCTTTAAATAAAACAGGGTGCCCCCTCACACCTGATGGCATCCCATTGATTGAAAACACCGGAGTCTAATTTCACCTTCAAATTAACTGCTAATCCCAGAGGGTCACATACTTTTGCCACTCACTAATATGTAATATTGGATCATTTTCCTCAATAAGTAAATGACCAAGTATAATATTTTTGTCTCATTTGTTTAACTGGGTTCTCTTTATCTACTTTTAGGACTTGTGTGAAAATCTGATGATGTTTTAGGTCATATTATGCAGAAATAGAGCTATTTAGATTTAGATTTTATCATCTACGCGCGCCAAGGAGGTTGGGTCCCTTTTTGAGTCTTGGTCCTCCCAAGGTTTTCTTCCTAGAACTAGGGAGTTTTTCCTTGCCACTGTCCGCCCTAGGCTTTGCTCAATTTGGGATTGGACGTTAGTTATTAGGAGATAATCTAAACTTGTAAAGTTGCTTTGAGACAATGCTCCATTGTAAAAAGTGCTATATAAATAGATCTGACTTGACTTGACTTGACTATTTTTAGCTTCGTTCATTTTTAGCTACGTTTAAATACACGCCAGAAACTGCACAAATGTTGCCTCTAAAACGGACAGGAATCAAATAAAAGTGAAGTCGTATGAAATGACCTGAGGATCATGGGAAGACCAAAAGTAAGTTTTTTCTGATGTTTTTCTCATTTATGACTGAGAGGGACGATCTCGCCTTACTATCCTGTTACCGAAGTTATTTCTGGTGTTATTTGTTTATTGTGAAAATACATTTTTTGGTACTTCAATAGAATGTCCCAGTGCTGTCAGTATGGGCGCCATGTGGATAGATTTTATGTATTTGCAAATTCTGGGCTTTAAACGCAGTGCTGTTGGTCATCTAAAGAGGAACAGTAACGGGAGAAACCATGTACAGCATAAAGCTACCTGAGATGCTGTGCATGGTTAATGTTAGTAACAGATAATGATCATTCATCTGGGCTGTATCAGCACGGCTCTTGTGCTGCAAACAAAAGACTAAAGAGCCTAAGCGTTCCGTGTCCGGCTGCAGAACGGAGGGATCTGCTTGCTTTTCTTAAGCCACCATTTTACGCCTGGGAATGTGAGCTGAATTGGAGATGCAGATCAAACCCACAGCAAGCACTAAAGCATCCATGGTGGCTTCCTCCATTTTATTCCTCACACATGCACTGGAAACCCCCGTCTGCCTCACTTATTTTTTTATTTACCGCATTTCTTTCTGCAGCATTATGAGCCGATGGTCGTGAGGAAGCAGAGTGGGGGAAGGGGTACGGGGGGAAGGGGCCGAGCGTCTCCTGCAGGCTCTCAGGCAGCGATGGCAGCGTCTGATTGGTGGAGGACGACGAGCGACGTCAGCATCCCAGGCTCAGAGAGAGAGAGAGAGAGAGGGAGCAGAGGATGCACAGCGAGGCTCGAAGGGAACCCGTTGCACTCTGATGGCTGAACGTCTCCCGGACGTCTGAGCTCTCGTCCTGCACCCTCCAGCTCCGGATCAGACATCAAGACCCGACCGCCAGCCATGAACTACCTGCGGCGCCGCCTCTCCGACAGCACCTTCATCTCCAACCTGCCCAACGGCTACTTATCGGACCTGCAGAAGCCCGATCAGGCTCAGCCTGCTCCACCTGGACCTGAAGCCCCTCAGCAGGTGTCTCCCAAACCGGAGAGGAAACCCCAGCCTGCTCCTCAAGCTCAGGCTCAACCCCAACCCCAACCCCAACCTGCTCCTCAAGCTCAGGCTCAGTCGACGGGCGCTGGCTTCTTCAGCTCCATCACCAACGTGGTGAAGCAGACCGCAGCCTCGGCGGGCCTGGTCGAGCAGACGGCCGTCTCTGCGTCCAAGAAGTTCAAAATTCTGCTGGTCATCGACGAGCCGCAGCAGGAATGGTAGGTGTGGTGAGCATGGCCATTATTCATGGGACGTATTTAGGGTCTAAACGTACGAGCGCAGTAACGCATCGATCCCATCTCTGCATCTGTGTTTATTGTATCGCGCCCTAATGATGCGTAAAGAGGATTAAATTGGTGCACGGCGTCCCCCGGCAATGTGCACCCAGTGATCGGCTAACCAGGGAAATCATTCGCTTAGCTGCTTAATAGCTCACATCTCAACATGACACTATTACTTAATCTGAAAGGGTGCACTCACATTGTGGGTCGCCCAATACATCTATACAGCCACGGTAAGTGCATCTTGTGTTTATTCTTCATTAAATATCGCTCAGGTCTGTACGGGTCCATGGCATGAGCTGCGTTTAAATATCATCACATTGCTTTACAAAACCTTCCCTCTCCTTTTCAGCGCATCAAAATAAAATGATTTCTAATCGTCTCTGGCGCTCCGAAGCTGAACCGCGCTGATGAAAGAGCATTAATGATTGCACTGAACGATCTGTTAATATCTGTTTGATTTCCTTGCAGCGTTTGACCCTACAGATCGCAGTATTTTACTGAATTAGATTCGATTAGAAAATAGCGTAGGTGTTTGTTTACCTGAATAATCTATGCACAAAAGTTGTCCCACAGGGCTCTGTGCTCGGCCTGCCATTATTTGTAAACGTGACTCTAGTTCCCACTGCTATGCAGAATTTATCGTGTCTGTAAGCTAAGGTTTCAAAATCTGTGCCGATAAAATGCAAAATATGCTTTAAACGTCACCATGAGTGCGTGACTGCAGAAAATCGGCGTAAACTTAAAACTTTTATATTAAATCATCACATTCTTCATTTTCTCAAATTCATAGCCATTTCACTGCCTTTAATCCTGTGGGGGGGTTAATTCCGGGGTTGCCAGATACCGTTAGAATAAAACCCACAGCTCAGTGAAAAAAAGCACAAATAAAGCCAAGTCTTTAGAATAAGCAGACCTGGCAACCATGTGGGTTATGCACAGACTGAGAAAAATGGTATACATGTGGGTTTGTGTCCCAATACTTTTGACCACATGTGGGTTTGTGACCCAATACTTTTGTCCACATGTGGGTTTTTTGTCCCAATACTTTTGGCCACATGTATAGGTGTGTGGTAATAATAATATCAAACAAAAAATATAATATTACCGCGTGGTTGTGACCTCTGCTGTATTCTGGGTGCCAAAACTGATGCCCAATTATTTACACAATTTAAAAAAAACTGAAATAAATAATTATTGCATAAACGTATTTTAAAAAGCATGCTGTTATTGTGCAACCTTATTTCAAATGTGGAATCGTTATTCCTTATGTAATAATGAATAATTGGGCCAAACCTTGTGAGCTGTAGTTGAGCATCCTGCACGGAGCCAGCCTATAAAAGCAGTGTGAAGCGTGTGGTTACAGCGAGCATCACATTTTATACCTGCTTGTTCCTCTTAAACGGATCATCATCTGATTTCTTATGCCATAATGTACTCAGATAGGAATCTGGATAATCAGTTAATCCTCTGCTTCATGCTTAAACACAAACCCACACATGCTCAAAAGTATAGGGACAGTCTATATTTTTTAAATCTGATAAAGGAGCAGGGTTATGTGGAAGGGTCTTAGCTAACAGAAGATCTTGGATATACACTGATGAGGTGAAATGTTAGGCGAGCTTGGCTTTCATATGGTGATGTTGGTCGACCTCTCAAAGTAAATTGGGAATCTGGAACATGACCGACTTCTCAGTAAACGCCAGTAAAAAAAGGTCAGTTTATTTACAATATTTCCATTTCTACTTTCCTGAAGGAACTACAACAGTGCTTGAAATGTTGCAATGTTGGTTTGTGTCTCAATACTTTTGTCCATGTGGGTTTGTGTCCCAATACTTTTGTCCATCAATATTTTTTTGTCGGGAGTTATAAATGCGTAAAGAGCACAGGAAGATGCCTGGAACGTTCTTGTGTTTGCTTGTAGAAACACATCATTGCATTTGAGAATCTTTCCAAGCTCCTGACAAAAGCCGTGCCATCACATCTACATCTTGAACTTTGCAGTATTCATACCGGGCCAAAGTTCTGTCTCTGGAATCATCATCAGGACACAAGCTAGTGACCAAACAGTGGCTTACAAATGTAAAATAACCAGATCTGATATCAAAAATGGCTTTAAAGAATAGAAAAACAAAACAAGCCCACGGTTTGGATCACGATACGGATCTGATGTCCTGGTGTCCACATACTTTTGGCCACATTGTAAGACTTTCCTGATATATTCCTCTATGCTCATGATACATGAAGCTGATTGGCTTTATTATATCCAGCTTCCACAGTGAGCTGGGTTCAGGAGTCCGTGGCCGTGCTGTGACCTCGTACCACGTCGTTCTTGCTGCCTCTGGCAATAGGCCTGAACTGGATCGGGCACAGAACGGGCACAGACGCTCATAACTTTCACCAGGATATAACGTCCAATTATTTCTGCTTCGAGTCTAAGATTAATCATGATATAAAACCTACAAAAGGGACAGGACGCTTTGCCAGGAGGTCGTTTCGTAGCCGATATAGTGCAAAGCATTAAATCAACATTGTGAACGTTTAAACGATGCTCAGTTGGCATTAAGGGGACTAAAGTGTGCCAAGAAAATGCCCTCACCCCGTTACAGCACCACCACCATTGGTGCACGGTTGGATGAAGGATGGACCCGTCTTGTTTCATCAGACTTGTCAGACCAGGCGACTGTCCTGTTCCAATTGTAGCCTCAGTTCTGAGCTGACAGAAGTGGCACCGCGTTGTAGCCCATGCGCATCAAGGTTGGACCTGTTGTGTTGTTTGTTCAGAGATGCTTTGCTCGACACGTCGGCTGCAACGAGTGGTTATTGGAGTTACTGTGACCTTTTGATCAGATCGAACCAGTCGTGCTGTGCTGTGCTGGGAAACCCTGGATCCGGGCACTGATTCGGATGCCAGTTTGACACGTGCCAGCCACTAGGTGACAGAGTTCTGACTAATGAGTGTGAATCCTGGTGTGAATCCCTGTTTTAATTTTCTTTCTCACCAGATGGAGTGTGATCTGCCTGGAAAAGTCCCTCAGTTTAGAGGAGGCTCTGGTCCTTAAAACGAGCCCGCTTCATTTCAGACTCGTTTGCTCCCTGGCACTCAGTGGGCACTTTATTAGGAACACTGTAAGAATATTGGGTAGCTTCTGCTGGCCGCCTAACGTCTGGGTGTGTCATGCTCCAAGGACAAGAATAAAGAAAAACGAAAAGGAAAATAAAGGAACACATGATAAACACAGCAGAGATCTAGACAGAGCGAGAGATGTTGTGAATCTGAATCACTGAATCACTGTGTACTGAATCGTGAGTCAGGAATCGAGTTTTGGCTGAAACGAGTCGCGCTGCTCGACTCGTACAAGTTTAAGCAAGTGAGCCGAGTACCGAGCGAACGACGAGAACCGGGACATTTTTCTAGTCACAACGGGCCGAGTTCCGAGATACAACTGTAATTTTATTACCATAATCCTGAAGTTAAATATTTTTTAAGTGAGTATAAAGGTTCTGTGGTTCCGAGGACATAAAACACCAGGAGGCAGAAAATAAAGCAGCTGCAGTGAGTTTTTGTCGCCGGTGAAAGTTTGCAAAAATTGGCAAATAAAATCAGAACAATTGGGTGTGGAACGTCACTACACACGAGCGCGAAGGAACGTTTTTGCGTATCGAACCGAGCAGATCGTGTGTGTTTTGTAACTGCATGCTCTCATCTGCACATAGAAAAAAAACGAGATTTAAGCGAGGTTCTGCGTGGGCTGGTTGTTCTTCATAACCGAGCGGAGTTCAGATCTCAGCAGACAGAAGGCTGGCAGACTGCAGAAGTGCTGCGAAATAATATTAGAAAACAATAATCGGGCGATTGTTTCAGCCAATCACTTTGCATTCTCTGAAATGCTACAGGCCTGGATGCTCTCCCTCTCAGCTGCTGATCTGTGCTGCCATCCAGTCCTTAAATTAGGCCTGAGCTGACTTAATCACAGGGTTGGAAGGCAGATGCACCGAGACGACACCCAGCGATTAGAGAGAACGCAGTCAGAGAGCCAAGCGCCATAAAATAATATCGTTAATTAAAGCATTTCACTTTGTTAGAGAGTCTTCTTCCTCATCAGGTGGATATTCATGCTGGCTTTCTCGAGCCCTGCAGTAGCTGGTTTGTATTCAGTGCGGGACGTTTCGTTTGGCAGAACAGCGAGATGCTGGGTTTCATTCCCAGAGCAAAGTGTGGTGCAGCTGCAGGACCTCAAACGGGCTCTGACTGAGGTGTTTGCGGAGCAGGATGCCACCTAAACTCGGAGCACGACATCCAGGGCAGGAAGGATCTGCAGAATCATGACTCGTCTCTAACGACAACTCCAACGATAAACAACATCTAGTCGAGCGCTCTTCATCATCCGTTATTGGATTTACCTCATGCTGTTGATGGCACGGCCTCCCACTTCCTCCATCCACCAGCGTTCATCAGCGGCTAATGAGCCACGTGCGGCGCCGCTCCCCAGTGCTCTCCATCCATCTGCTTCTTCGCTGCAGCAGAAGTGCATACCAAACACAACTTCTTAACACTTATCACGTTTAATCCGATACCATTCCAGATGAAGACGCCTTTAGAACACGTCAGTTTGGCAACGCGGAGCCGCAGGAGCTGGGGAGTGAAAACAGTAAGGATTGGCGCCTCTAGAGGAACAACGAACCTGTTAAACGCCCTAAAAGAAAGCACCCCAAAGAGTCCGGCGAAAGCCAGATAGCACAGGGCTTATACTCATAATAATCGGATTTCTACGATGCGACCAGCCGATAATCTGACAGAAGGCCGTGACGTAACTACATTTAAACAGAGAGCTTCTTGAAAATGTCAAGAACATTCCCCTTCTTCATTTCCTCCAGCCTAGGTAGTACCATCATTTTGCAGTTGACATGAATGAGAATATGAAAGAACATAAATCCATTTAGAATAAAATGCATCACTAGGTGTTGCCTTTTAAAATAAATCGTATCTAATTTAAGAAAGTACAAAAAGTCCCGAAGCCATGGTGAAATTGAGGAGGGTTTCAAAGACTGAACCCCCGTGAGCGAGGATGAATCTGTACAAGTGACTTCTATAAATACAATTTTTTTCCCAACACCACAAAATACAGAAAGGTTTGGTGACGTTGCCACTGCTAGTGATTTATGCTGTAGCTGCACTTCAGATCTGTGCCGCATTCGCACCAAACAGTAGGGACTAATTCAGAGGCACAGGTCAGGGGTGCTGGGTCTGAGGTCGTCAATCTTCAAATATTTGCCCAAAACTTTTGAGATAGTGGAGAAACACCAGGTCATAAAGCTTTGAGAACTCCCCATGGCATAAGAGCGAACCGAAGATCATTTGGAGCGATGTGAAGCACCACCAGTGGACTGACGAGGTGAATCTGAGATTGGAAGACTCCATTGCACTGCTTCTAGTGAGCTTCTGCAGAGCTTCAAACTTTGAGACTGAGAGTGAAGGCTCATGACTCATGACTCGTTTCCTCCTGACAGCATCCATCTGCTTGGTGGCTTCCAGTAAGCAAATGGAATCGGGCGATGTTTGCCTTTTAGCGGATCGTTCTGAGTAATTGAATGAGCTTCATGTTCGCCCTGGCACTGATTTATTACCCGCTCCATCTCGCTGATATGAGTCAGTGCTGAGGATCGGGCACGGAGCTCCAGTATGAATAATTCACTCTTGGCTTCCTGCCATTCTGCTCCCAATCAGATCAGTTACGTCAGCCGGCGTCTCATCTGGATGCGTTTGCTTCTCTCAGACAAGAATTAGAGCCGATTCCAGTGCAACAAATTATGGGTATAGGCATTCCTCAGTGGCCCAAAGGTGGGCAAGATTTGAGCCCTGGACCTTCTGGTCCACAGTCCAGAACATATGACTGCTGTCTGGTTGACTCTTTAACCTTTCAAAGCTCTTATTTTGTGATCTTTCTTCAAGAGAAAAATAAAAAGAAAAGAAAAATAAAAGAACGTAAAAACAAAATAAAGATAACATAAAAGAAAGTAAGTAGAAAGACAAAGAAGAACAGATAAAAATAAATGAGAAAAAAAAAACAAAAAAACAAAAAAAAAAACAGAAAAAAATTTAAATGACAAATGTAGAAAAATAAAGAGCATTAAAAAAGAGAAAATAATATATAATAGACACAATAATAAGAATATATAAAAGAAAAAAGAACAGAATAAACAAAGAATGTAAATAAATACAGGATAAAAAGGAAAAACAAGAGAGAACGTTAAACAAATAAAGAAAGGAAGAAAACAAAAGCAAAAAAAATTTAATAAAAGACAAGAAATACTGAAAAAAGGAAAAAGACAGAAAATAAACAAATGAAAAAAACTTTTAAAAAGGTAGAAATAAAAAAAGGTGTCAGGAAAAAAAAAGGGAAAAGTAATGAAAAAAGAAAGAAAGGGAAAATAATTAAGAGAAAAATAAAAAAAAAATAAAGAAGAGAAAGAAAGAGAAACAAAAACAACAAAAAGACAAAGCATGAAAAGCTAAGAAAAATTAAAAAAGAAATCGAATGAGAGCAAATCAAATAAAAAAAAAGTAATGGAAATATAAACTACAATTAAAGTAAAATTGAAAGTGAAAAAAAGAAAAATAGAAAATGAAACATCACAAAAAACAATCAAAAACAGAAAAAACTGAAAGGAAAAATGTAGAAAAATAAAGAACATTTTAAAAAGAAAAAAAGATAAGAAAATATAATAGAGAAAATGATAAGAATAAGAAATACATAAAATAATATAAATAAATACAGGATAAAAAATAAAAACAAGAGAAGGAAGGATAAAAGTTAGACAAATAAAAAAAACAATTTAGACAATAAAATTTATTGGAAAAATGGAAAAAAGAGAGAAGGAATAAATAAAAAAAAAAACTAGAAAAAAGATGTAAACAAAAAAAGATGACAGGAAGGAAAAAGGCAAAAGTAATGAAAAAGGAAAATTATGAAAATATGAAAAAGTAAGAAAAAACAACAAAAATAAAGAGAAACATTTAATTTCTTTTATCTCAGTGTTTGAACTTGATATTTTTGATCTTAGACTTCGGAGTGCAGTCACTGATAGAAAACTCTGATTAATCTATACAACAGTAAATTTAGAAATAAATGCTGACCTGTAATCATCACCTTCACCTCTAACATCCACATGGAATAGAGGGCGAGAGCGCCACCTATTGGTTATACACAATGTTCACCTCACTATTCCAATGATATTAAACACATTCAGTTTTATGGGAATGTAAAATCAGGACGAGAAAAAGCCTGGCTTAAGATATCCCGATCCCTAAAGTCTCGCTCTCCTGCAGGGCCAGGGTGTTCCGAGGGAAGAAGCTGCAGGGCGAGTACGAGATCCGGGTCGAGCAGGTGAGATCGTACGACCCACCCAATCCAAACGTCGGCCTTTACGGCGTAATTTACGAACTTCTAACTCCGTTCTTTTCCAGGCTGAGTTCCAGGACATTAGCGTGGTGTCTCAGGCTAGCGGGACCTGTAGCGTCTCCATGCAGGTCCTGAGGAATGGCACCAGGGTCGTAAGGTGAGCCCACAACCCCCCAACACTGTCTGCACTGTTTAGGGTGTCGGCCACTTTGTAGAGCTCTGTCAATTCTTCTTCACCTTCAGTGGAGAATCAAATTCTGTGGATAGTGGACTACATTACCCATAATGCACCACACATCTGTACAAACTCATATGTACTATGTTTGCATGGAGATCCAACAATGAACTAACCATTAGAAAACCGTTAGCTTTCTTTAGCTTGTTTGTTTAACTTGTGTTAGCCCTCGTTAGCCTTCAGCTCATAGTAGTATTTAGCACGTTTCATTTTAGCCCGCTGTTAGCCTTAGTTAGGCCTTAACTGCTTGTTAGCTCTTAGCATCTGTTAGCCCACTGGTTAAACTCGTAAAGTATTGCACATGTCTTAATTTTATTCTTACTTTAATTTTTAATTTGTTTGTTTAGACTCGCCAGCCTTTAGCTTCTTGTTAGCTTCCCATTACCTTTTAGCTCCTGTTACCCCTTAACCCTTTATTAGCACTCACCGTTCACTGTTAGTAACACATTATGTTACCTATAGGAGTAGCAGGTTATGCTAACCTGTGTTAGCCTCTAGACACCCCCAGTTAAGCCTTTTTTTGCACAGTTAGCCTTACTTAGCCCTTTAGCTCATAGTAGCACTTAATTAGTCCTTAGTCTATTGAGCACTTAGCCTTTTCTTAGTGCATTGGTAATTTCTTGCTTGCCTTTAGCTCGTGTTAGCCCTTAGCCATTAGGCAGAACTCAATTTCCTGTTAGCCCATTGATAACTCTTGTAGTTTCTATCATATGTATCTCAATTTTATTCTTTATTTATTTGTTGGCTTGTTTAGACTTTAGCAGCTCGTTAGCCTTGAGAGTTTGTTACCCCTTAGTGCTCAGTTCTCTGTTTAGCTCATTTATAACCATTAGTTTTTAACCCCTTGTTAACCTCCAGCTCATAGTAGGACTTTATGAGCCTTTAATAGCATGTTAGCATGTTAGCCCTTGACCAATTGTTAAGACTCTTTTGGCCACTATTAGCGTTAGTCAGGCCTTAATTTCTTGTTAGCTTTTATCTGTTATTACCCCTTCCCCTTACCACCTGTTAGCCCACTTTTAGCATTTGTTAACGTTAGAATCTTCTTAGCCCCTAGTTGGCCATTAGCACTTTGTTAGCACTCAGTTTCCTGTCAGGCCTTTTGATAACTCCTAGATTACTGAGCACATCTTGATTTCAGTCTGAGTTTATTTGCTGGTTCGTTTTAGACTCACTAGCCTTCAGATCGTGTTGGTCTTTTCGTAGCACACCATTACTTTGTTAGCCCTTAACCACTTGTTTGCCTGTAGTCCTTGGTTAGCGCTCAGTTTTCCTAGCCCATCTTTAGCCTTTGTTAGCCCTTAGATTCTTCTTGGCTTCTTGTTAGCACTCAGTTCCCTGTTAGCCCCTTGATAACCACAAGCTATTAGCCTCTAGTTACCTCAGGGATCTTGAGTCTCAGCGCAGTCTTCGAAGAAAGCTACAAAGCTGCTTCTTTCACCTTTTACGCTGTTCGTGTTTCACGAATTCAAGCCCAGCTCTACAATTTCTTCAACGTGTCTGTAGAAGGAATAATGATGTCCTGCTTTACTTGCGAGTCCGTGTGTCGTGGCACGTCGCCGGTGTACAGGAGCGCCACGTTGCCACCTGTAGGTTACAAGAAGCCTCGCGCCGCATTTACTTGTGGTAAATCTCCTCAGGTCCTTCAAGCCCGACTTCGTGTTGATCCGACAGCACGCCTTCAGCATGACGGAGAAATCCGATTTCCGTAACCTGATCATCGGGCTGCAGTACGCCGGTGTCTTCGGCGTCAACTCGCTGGAGTCCATCTACAACATGTGCGATAAACCGTGGGCGGTAAGTGGTGCGAGTCGTTCGTATCGGAGTCCATTCTTCTGTGCGGATTCAGTCTAGCCGCAGAGGTCCGCCACCTGCTGGTGAAAAAAAGATACTGTCTCCGCAAGCTGTGTGGAGGAAACTGGGGTAGTGTTGGTGCCATGACATACAAAATGCAAACACAATACAGCTGCCACTAGAGGGCGAACTCCATCCGTTGTATTTTGTTTCTGAAGTTTGCGCAGCTGATCAGCACGCACAGGAGACTCGGGCCGGAGAAATTTCCGCTGATCGACCAAACCTTCTACGCCAACTACAAAGAGATGGTACGAGATCGGCGTCTTTTGTCGTTTCACTCTCACATTTAGCGCTTGCACCACAGAGGCTTGTTTTAGTGCCATGACCAAATAAAGACCTGATCTAATTTATCTTCCGTAAGATTTCCATGCCAACCTTCCCCGTGGTGGTGAAAATCGGGCATGCTCACGCCGGTGTGGGCAAGGTACGCCTTAAACCAGAACACACATACACAGGAATACACACAAACAACAGGATCATGCAGGATACGTCTAAACTTATATAATGTTATCTTCACTCCGCGTTTAAGGTGAAGGTTGACAATCACACAAAGTTCCAGGACGTCGCCAGCGTGGTCGCCCTGACGCACACCTACGCCACGTCCGAACCCTTCGTCGACTCCAAGTATGACATTAGGATCCAGAAGATCGGGAACAATTACAAAGCTTACATGTGAGTGACACACAGCGTTCCTTACAGTTACGGATGTGAATCCGAGATATTTCATGGTTTCTTTCTTTCTAATTTAATTTCATTTCTTAATAAACATCCATTCCTGGATTTCAACACTGCAACACATTCCAAAAAAAGTTTAGGGCTAGAAATTAGGTAAAAGAAAGATCCGTTATACTGATGGGTCTGAGCACAATCCCCATCTCCACTGAATGATGGACCATCCCAGATCCTCCGAGCCCAGAGAAGACATGGTTATATGTCTTCTGGACACCCCTTCTGGACATGGTTATAACATGAGGCTTCTTTTTAGCACAGTAACGTTTTAAGTGGTATCTGTGAGTGTAACTCTGTATTGTAGAGCTGTATTGTGCATCTTCCATGCCATCCCAACTTTTTCTGATTTGAGGTTGTATTATTCCGACCGTAGGAGGACGTCCATCTCGGGGAACTGGAAGTCTAACACTGGCACTGCCATGCTGGAACAAGTGGCCATGACCGACAGGTACTGGATGTTTTCTTGTTGGGATCTGGAGCTGAAGCAGAGCTGATGAGTACCTGGTGTGTTTCAGGTACAAGTTGTGGGTCGATACGTGCAGCGAGCTGTTCGGGGGTCTTGATATCTGCGCAGTCAAAGCCATTCATGGTAAAGACGGGAAGGATTATATCACCGAGGTACGAGATATTTATTATCGTTTTAAATCAGGGACGCTGGTACTGAGTATCAAACTGCCATGTCCACGTGATACCACTGATTTCACCCTTGAATGATCTTCATTTCCGTATCAGTGAGTACCGAAGGATGTACCTCATGCCATATGTGTGTGTTAGGTGGTGGGTTCCTCCATGCCTCTGGTCGGGGATCACCAGGTGGAAGATCGGCAGCTGATAGCAGAGCTGGTGGTAACCAGGATGAACCAGGCCATGTCCCAAAACCCCAAGAGACCCACCACCATCCAGCCCTCACAGGTACAATCAGGACTAGCCTAATCCTCTAGCTCACCAGAACAGATTCCCGACCTTGGACTCGTACGCTGGTGACGTGAGACTCGATTCGACTCGGAGTTGCACGACAGAGACTCATCTCAGACTCATAGCCGGTGACTTAAGACTCGACTCGAAGTTGCAGACCACGAATCCAAAACTTGTCTCGAGACTCGACTCAGACTAGCATGGCACAAACTTGAGACTCGGCTTGGACTCGAGACTCTACCCTGCCTCGCACTACAAATGAGACTTGACTCGGACTCACATGCCCGAGACTCAGACTTGGACACCAGAGACTACAGATTGGGCTTGGACTCGAACCCTGACTCGTACACCAGAGATTCTAGACTCAACTCCAACTTGCATGCCACAAACCCAAGACTTGCACACCAGAGACTTGCGACTTGACTTGGACTCACATGCCAAAAGCTTGAGTCTCGGACCGGCACGGACTCAAGACTGGAACGCAAGACTCTGACTCACACAAAATGAATATTTGTTCATTCAGAGGCCCAGCAGGGGTAGCTTGCTGGTGGTACTGTGACTTGAACCCTAAACCTTCCGGTCCACAGTCTAGACCCTTAGGCGCTAATTCCCGGTGTCTGCCTCAATCTCGCAGAACTCGGCTCAGAAGGAGGTCGGTCCGGACGGGAAGACGCCGATCCAGAAGGCTCCTCCCCAGGGGTGCCTGCAGTACATTCTTGACTGTAACGGGGTCGCCGTCGGTCCCAAAGCGGTCCAGACCAACTGAGGGGTGAGAGGGGACGGATCCTCTCGGGCTGAGCGCTAAACGCAGACCATCAGAGCGAGACGAGACGAGGCGGTCGGCGGAGGACAGAGCGAGTCTGGACTGTTTTCCCTATGCAGTGTCAGTCTGTGGCTTTAGCTGTGCTTGTGATGGTCGCTCGTGTTTCTCGGTTGTTCAGTTTGCGCGTCGGTGTTTTTAAACGAGACTGTGCCTCCAGAGCTCGGTGTGTTGCTTCCTTTCTCCCGTTTCGTCTCCCTTTCTGTGTTCAAACTGGGATCTGCTCGGCAGTTTGACGTGGTGTGTTCAGTATAACCGTGTGTGTGTGTGTGTGTGGGTACAGACGATTATAAATGTTGCGCTGTAAATACGTACGTTTTTTTTTTGCATGAGCACTTTGGAATCAGGCTGTTATTGGAACTTACGGAGAAATCCGTGCCATTGTGAATGTGTAACGCTTCTGATTATCGGTTGAACCTTCGTTTCTGAGTTCTGTAGGATTTTGGATACGTTTCCATGCTCATGAGAATCAGAGCATGGAAAGAACTTTAAAGAACTTTATCAGAAGAACAGAACTTTAATCATCGTGTGAAATATGATGGGGGGTAGAGTATTTTAGGAACGGCACTACAATAATAGTGATATATACTATAGTATAGAGTGTTTATTAGAGTATAGAGTATAGCTTACTTTCACTACAGGAAACTCAGTAACACTTTACCTGCGTCATAAAATTGACACAAGTGTGTAAACAACGTGGTTTCACTCTTCTCACAGGTTCTAGAACTTCCCTTCCTTACATAGTGTACTAGCTCCACTCATAGGCCCTTTTCTGAGATGATCTTTAACCATCTTTCCTCATATGGTGAGGTCCTGACAGGTTCTAGAACTTTCTTTCCTTATATGGTATGCAGGCTCCAGTCAAAGGACGTTCTAGAACTTTCTTCCCCTGTATAGCTTTCCAGCAGATTATGTCATATTTCTAGTAAAAAGTAATTTGACATATAAACACAATAAGTGGTTATTAAATGATACGAAACTCTTACTGAAGCAAAACATAAACCTGTTACCTCAGTGTTATGGTGTAAAGCTGAAGTGTTACAGATTTAAGCCAAAGGATTTACGACATGTTTATCATAGATAGCATAAATGATAGTTTGGACGTTTGGAGCGTCATAAAGAAATGATTTATCGTACTGTATGAAGAACAAAGAAATTTGGAGTGAATTTGATAACTGTTTTTAAGCGAATCACCGCCATCTAATGCCAACAGCGTGTTACACACCATCTGACACTCTTCTCACAGTTTCTAGAACTTTCCTCCGATGGTTAAATAATGTGGTTTTCTCAAGTTAGCATAAAGTGGCGTAATCACAGTGCTTGTAAAATGGAATAAAAACGAAACAAAGTGCGATCTGTACGAAGTTTTCGGAGACTTTCCAGCTGTTGATTTTAGCAGAAGGCCTCGAGTCTTAGGGGCACAAGTCTTAGCTCCCTCTGGTGGCATTAGATGGCGATTGGCTAAATTTGCATTATTTGGTATTAGGAGATATAATTATGAATGGTCTATAAATAAAAAATGATTAACAGTTATGTTCTAAGCCATATTAGCACGAGACTAATATGTGAAACGAACAGCTAATGTTCCTCGTGTGAGCTTGTCACTGTGAGGCGAGTCGGAAGGCTGCGGAATCGCGTTCGTTAAGTCGTTTGCCTTATTTACGTTTCGTGTCCCCCCCCCCCCCACATAGCCTGATACGACCGTAGTGCTTAACGTCCGTACGAATCGCTGTGCTTTATTTTGAGGCCGGTTGCGATGCATGCGGGTGGAAATCTGTGCTGTGACAAGAAAACCTGTGTCAATGTTGAAACCGTATCACGCGGCTTGCTTTCGGTAGATCTGAATCCTCCGTGTCTTTGCTTTACACTGACGCCCCCGTCCTCGTATATAGTACCGTCGTGTCAGAAGACGCATGACTACTTTGTTGAAGTTGTGTATTTCCACAGTTGTTCGATAGAATTGTGAGCGTGCCGTACTTGTGGGACTCCAAAAAGCCGTGTGACTATTCTACACACTAACAGTGCAGCGAGTGGTTTTAACATTTTTTACGTTGGTTTGATTTTAAACGGGCTCATGATCGACCCACTCTCTCTGAGAAAGAACCAAAAAACAGAGATCGAGAACCAATACGAGATCTGAATAACGAATCAGACGTCGATGCATTTGTAAGATCTTCCTTTCTCACAGGCAATAAAGCTACATCGCAATATAATCTCCAAGTCTCGTCTTCTGTCCTACACACAGTAAAAACAGGATTCCTTACAACTTCTTTTACTTTTATTTCATATTTCTTGTGTTTTTTTTCCCTTGTCAACTTCATTTAATTTGTTAATAAAAATCCATTCCTACATGTCAGGACTGCCACACATTCAAAAAAAAAAAAAACTGGGACAGGGGGAATTTAGGGCTAGAAATGAATTTAAAAAAAAACTAAATAATGATGTGATTTCAAACAGCTAATGAGTCTTTGAGGAGTAAAGATGATCAGAGGATCTCCAGTTTATCACCGAATGTTTAAAAACAATGTTCCTCAGAGAAAGACTGGAAGGGATTTATATATTCCTCCCTCTACAGAGCATAATATCATTAAACCATTCAAGGAATCTGGAGGAATTTCCTAAAAAGCCTTAACTGAAGAGGGATGATCTCCGCTCCCTCAGGCGGCACTGCATCAAGAACCATCATTCATCAGTAGCTGCTAGAACCACATGGGCAGGTGATTCCTTTATCAAACCTTTACCAAGCTCTACAATACAGAGTTACATTCACAGATACCACTTAAAACGTTACTGTGCTAAACAGAGGCCTTATGTTAGAACCATGTCAGCGTTACAGAGTGGTAAGTGCTTTACCGTCCCAAATGTCTCTGGAACGTGTAGCAGGTCTGAAATGCAGGAATGGATGTTCATTAACAAATGAAATGAAGACGACCAGAAAAAGCTTAATATCTTGGGTTCATGCTGTCTGAAATGTCCCAGAGCTTAACAGAGGGGGACAAAAGCTGACTAAATACACTAAAAGTGATTGTTCATGCTAATCGCCAAACGCGCCCCTGTGCCGGTCGGTGCAGATGTGCTGGGTTTGATCTGTAACCGCTGCTGGAACAGCTGCTTAGGCTTACAGAACATGGCTGCAGAAAAACAGAAGCCGCAGTGGAACACAAAACTGATACAGAAATAGAAAGTCTGGAGTCAGCGCACACACACTTTCCTACACACACACACACACACACACACACACACACACACACACACACACACACACACACACACACACACACACACACACACACAGCTGACCTGAACTTTGCTTCGGTCTTGCACTGGAGCTGCAGCGTAACCAAAAATAAGTTACACAACCTTTGCAAAGACAAACAAACCTCTCTCACACACACACACACACACACACACACACACACACACACACACACACACACTTCTGCAAATCTTAATAAAAATATAAAGTCAGTTAAGGTTTATGGAGAAAAGTGGCAGCTGTCTTTCGTTGCTTTTTCTTCCTTTCCTTCAATCTTTTCTTTAAAAATTTCTTTCTTTCTATCCTTCCTTCACTTCTTTCGATCTTTTTCATTTCTTTTTCCCCCCCTTTCGTTTCTTTTGTGTTTCTTTTGCTTCCTCCTTTCGTTTCTTTCTTACTCTTTCTGTCCTCTTTCCTTCCCTCCCTCTAAGGCGAGAGTACACCTGAAGAAAAGAAGGAACGTACCCAGCACCTCATTTAGCCAGAGGAACCTCTGACACGGCCGAATGTCCATCCTGGAATCACCTCAGAAGCTCAAAACCTGCTTCCACGTGGCTGCGGGATAACGCATGAGACCAGTATATATTTATACAGTATAATCTATATTACATAAAGCACAATTTTTTTTAAATGTAGGCCAAAAAACTAAAACAATCAACAAAAATAAATAAAATAAAACATTTAAGAGTCATGACACCATCTGTACCACGTCACGGTTGGCATCAGACACTTGTTTAGATCTGAGCTTGGCTCCATCACTAAACCAGCAGGGTTTAAGAGTCTAAACCTAAATCCACCCCGTAACCCATTAAAAGCTCAGATTTTGTAGAATTTAACTTAATTTTATTAAAATACCCATCGATAAACAGAACGTCCTCACCAGACTACATCACCACCATCAAAAACAAGAGCTTGACCATGTCTGGAGAGTCCAAAAACCGTTAAAACACAAAGCTCCGCGCCGCCCTCCGCCCTCGAGGACGAACAAAGCGCCGAAGCCGCTCCGACAGATTCCTTAGTAGGTTATAAAGTTCCACACGTGCAACGGCTGTCAAAGCCCGGGTTGTTTTGGCGCGCCGGCTTCCTTCATATCTTACGATCGCGGCGTCCTCGGAGCAAATCGTAGGGATGGCGAGCTACAAAAATAATGCGTGCTGCACTCTCAGGGGAAACCGGCCTTTCTGCAGGGCTAGGGTTCATAAAAAGGAAAATCCACCAAGAGTCTTTGAAACTATGAAACGTTTTGTGGATTATTGCTGGTGCAGTCACGTGATTCAGACTGATTACGAGTGATGGACTGGCAACCCATCTAGGGTATGCCTTCACCAGGGTCCGGACCCCCTGCACGACCCCGACCGGGATAAAGCAAGAGCAAAAAGAGGAAAGAAATAAATAACGAGACGCCTACGTTTCTTCTGCCAGTTTTGATGCCACTTGATCTTTTGTCCAATTTTGTCTGTGTGACGCCTCGCCTGGCATCGACTCGCTGTGCCACCCGAGCTCTAAACCTTCTTCTCTCACCATTTTCGCCAAGAATAATGCTATACAGGCACGAAATCCAGCACAAAAACAAGTCTAGTTTTGCTAAAAGTAGTAAACCAGTTCTAAAAATGTGATTTACATGGGAATTTTTAACGTCCTATTTAAGTTCTCGGGTCCGTTAGCCCCGGTGGTGCCTTCTGATACGGTCAGGTGTCACACAGATGCCTAACTGGCTGTAGTTGAGGGAGGGGAGGCCTGGCAAGGGAGCCTTCTCAGAGGCCCGAGTGATGGACTGGCATCATGCCCAGGGAAAAAACACGAACAAAAAATGTCGTTCGGGCACACGGGTATCAAACAGACACATGATCGGCCCCTGAGGGAGGGGAGACTGAAACAGGGACTGTCGACTGGACTGGCTCTCCCATGACCCTGACCAGGACCAATCAGGGGTAAAATGAGAAAATGAATACAGTAATAAAACAACAGGTCACATGACCACTAACAGGAACAGCCTCATATAGGGAATTCAGACGCTTCGGGCCGGACTCTCCCATCCACAGCCCGGAAGTGAAACGTAAAACTCTTTCTCTTCGCCCCGTGTAAACGTTTTAAACGAGTATCTACACGTTTAGGGGTTCTACCTCCCCCCGCCCCCCGCCCCCCGCAGAGGCCTCGGATTGTCGCGTCAGAAGACGGGCAGCTTCATGGAGGTCAAAGTGCAGGTGTTGATGTCCTCGGTGTGGGCGGCCCTGTGCAGGGAGGGCTCCGAGGCGCTGCGGTTGATTTTGGGGAGCGAGTGCTGCAGCAGCTCGATGGAGGACAGGATCTGCCAAGAGAGCAGTAAGATTTAAGTTTGGATTTAAATGCAATTCAAAAGCAAGGAGTTTAGGCGACGAGACTTTAACGTAGGGGTTAGGGGGCACCCGGGCGCCCGTCCCCTGGATGACTTTAGTCCGTGAACGATTTACAGTTCCTTTATGGATCTGCAGATCACAAAAACCGCCGTACTAACCACATTTTATTAGTCTGCGCCGAAAACTCTGACCTGGCAACCCAAGGGTGTTTGAACAGCATAAGATCTTTAGAATTAGTTCATCTGGCCACACAGTAAGATGCAACCGAAAAAAACAAAAAACTTGTAAATGATCTTAAGACAAACCCTAAGTTCATAAGAAGCTTTATTGAAAAAATTCTCAAAAAAATTTTTCTTGAATATTATCTTATGAATATCTTAATTATTTCCTTAAAACAGAAAACCTTTGTGGTTTCTTACCTAGGCTCATTGCATAACAATGGGAACGGTGATCAGTTTAATCTGCATATTAAACTGATCACCAGTCCCATTGTTATGCAATGGTGCTGGTACCAGTCGTTATGCAACGTGCTGTATATAAGATTGGGGAAGTTTTCCAACTGCTGAGACTGAAGAAGTCACTCAGATGAGTGATGAAACATTTCTCCAACAAAATCTATGTCCAGATGAACAGATTCAACTGCTTGGATTTTCTTACCTGGATCATTGAGCATGCATCAAGACATAGCTGTCTTTTGTTTCTTTCCATCTTTCTTTCCTTTGTTTCTCCTGTTTTTCTTTATTTTTATATCTTTCATTCATTCCTTTACTTTGTTTCTTTTCTGTCTTTTTCTTTCATTTCTTTATCTTGGTTCTTTCCTTCTGTCTGTATTTATTTTGTTCTTTCCTTTGTTTCTTTCATATCCTGTTCTTTCATTTCTTTCCTTCCTTTCTTTCTTTGTTTCCTTCTGTCTTTTCTTTCCTTTGTTTCAACAAAGATCATTTTTAAGAAGTTATTGGAAGAACAACAACTAACAATTTTTTGTAAATTTTCCTTAAGAATTAAGTTAACAAAGCTTCTATCTAGACTGGGCGGCACCAAACCAACGAGACACAGATGAAGTGAGGTCAGAGGGAACATGATGGGTACCTGAGGGAACAGAGGCCTCTCGTCCTTGGACTTCTTAATGCAGTCGGCGACCAGGCGCTTCATGGCTTTGGGGCAGCTCTTGTACAGCTTGGTGAGATCGGGTGAGAGGTACCCTCCGCCCACCATAAAGATGATCTACACACACACGCACACGCATATCAGAACGAGGCATCTCTATACATAACGCATTAAAAACACATTTTATAAACCCTAAAGCTACAGTCACTGAGCATTTTATCTGATTGTTAGAGCATTTCTATAAAACGCTGACCTGCTACATACAAAAAAAAAAAAACTAATTTGATGTGAAAGACACTGTCATTATACACAAGCTCACATTAATTTACTGTCATCTGAATAAACCGTACAAAAAAAAATAAATAAAAAAGGAAAATTTACATTTGGTGTAGACAATACCATCAATGAACACGAGCTCAAATGAATTCAAAGTCTGAATAAATCGTAAGAAAAAAGGAAGATACTGTAATTATGGACGATAGCATCATTATACACCAGCTCAAAACCACTGTACGGAGAAAAATAAATCACGCTTGGTGTGTACTTCCGTAATCCGCATTAATCATACATTTTTTTCGTACGATTAATTCGGACTACGCAAGTTAATTCGGGTTTGTGTATAATAACAGAATCGTACACACCAAGCAGGATTTGTCATCGTACACGAACCCGAATTAACTTACGTAATCTGAATGAATCATACGAAAAAAATCACGAAATGCTTGGTGTGTACGATTCTGTTATTAAACACAAACCCGAATTAACTTACGTAGTCCGAATTAATCGTACGAAAAAAACAAACAAACAAACAAACAAAAAAAAAATCACGCTTGGTGTGTACTTAAGTAATCCACATCAATCGTACGAAAAAGAATCGTGCACACCAAATGTGATTTTTACCCTACGATTAATTCAGACTACGCAAGTTAATTCGGGTTCGTGTATAATGACAGAATCGTACACACCAAGCGGGATTTGTTATTATAGACAAGCCCGAATTACCTTGTGTAGTCCAAATTAATCGTACAGAAAAAAATCATGCTTGGTGTGTACGATACTGTTATTATACACAATCCCTAATAAACAGAATTAATTAATTATGGTATCTTCCACATGAACGGAATTTTTTCGTAAGATTAATGCATCTGAGCTTTTGTATAATTATGCTGTGAATAAATCGTACGGAATAACTCCAGGAACAATGTCCGGGGAGCCGTGGAAACGTCTCGGTGAGGCCAGAACGCGGCAGCAACTCAGATAATGGCCCTGTACATCAGCATAGCCTCAGACCTTAAGTTGGATGGGCTACAACAGCTGAAGAACACATGGGGTTCCACGCCTGTCAGCCAAGAGGACGTTCAGTGGAGACGTTTGGACTCTGATGCTGCGCTGGCTGTTGTGGAAATGAGTGTTTCTGTAGCAGGACTCGTTCCCTCTGGGTTAGCCGGGTTAGGGTTAGCCGGGTTAGGGTTAGCCGGGTTAGGGTTAGGGTGTGGATGGCGGTGAGATCATAGCCGTGCTTTCTGCGGTTTCTGTGAGGCACGTACGTGTCGTTTGCATGTCGTGTTCTCATGAAAATCCCTTTATATTGACATTGCAGTAACATAAAAGCCTATGCGGCCATGGTGCCGTCCGGCCTCAGCCCTGCTTGGCAGGATGTCACACACTGTAACACGTGGTGTGTGTTCTACAGCTACCTGATCTCTGTTGGCTATGTGTGAGTACGGCAGCTCTCCGGTCATGAGCTCGTACAGGACGATGCCGTAGGAGTAGACGTCTGACTGGGAGCTGTACGGGTTGTTGTCCTGCATCCGGATCACCTCAGGGGCCTGGGGGGGGAGGGAGGGAGATCAGGGTTACCGATCTAAATCTCACCTTCTTTTTAACATGAGCTTATTTACCGCATGGAATGGGTAACTTACCATCCATAATATGGAACCCGACGGGTGTCCCACCTGGTGAGAGCCGCTCCACCTGGCCTTTACCGTGGCTAGCCCGAAATCCCCGATCTTCACCGTCAAGCCCTCGTGCAGGAAGATGTCTGCCTGAGTTAAAGTTCAAAGCTCCTCACATTAATGGATGATAATGGATTTGATCTCTGAACGAGCCATAAAACCTCCATGAACACTGAAGAAGAAAAACGCAGCATCCTTGCTAAGCCCTGATAATAAGAGAAATCTCCCGGTCAGAAGGATACTGTTTGACTTCATATCTCTGTGGATGATGTTCTTCGCGTGCAAGTAGCTGCAAAAAAGACACAGACGAGATTCAGCGCTTTATAACCGCTAACATGAAGAGAGATCTAAAGGATATTCATCTTAGAAAAGCAAGTGTGTTTACATGCATTTAATAACCCGATCAGTCGGACTTCTGCAGTTATCGGTCATGTAACCGTCATACTCCGATCTAGCACTCAGATTAAGAAATCCGATAGAGAGAGCTGGATTTTATTTCAGTGATCGCATTACTCATAGCATGCATACCCGATTTCCTAACATGGCAGGGTTTCCAGGTGTGCCTATTCAAAAATTTGGATTTATTTGGGTTCTTTTTTCCATTGACTGTGTCAGGATCTGGCAACCCCAGAATTAAACACATTACATTGGTGCCAGGGCACAGAAAGCGCCGCATCGACACATTCCAGTGTGCAGCACTTTCTCTTTTTTGAGAGCCACCCTCAAAACCTGACTGAAATATCAGCTTGAATCTCGAATGAGATGATGCTTTGATTTGATGATGCGGTGTGCTTGCTACTTTTTCTTTCTGAAGTGTAAACAATGCAAAACGATGCACATTTTCTTTTTTGAAAAACAAAAAACTTTAGTAGCCTTTAATTAAAAGAAAGCACTAAAAACAGGGGTTTATTGTAACTAACATACACTAGCTTCACCTTTAGTCCCCTGCAAGTCGAAGTCAGAACGATTTCTGTAGCGCTAGTTATAAGTACAGCGACAAAAGGTATAAAAGCTCACTGAGCCTTTAAACAGCCTCGATCTCAAATTCGCCTTTTTAACGAGTTTCCGTTGCGTCCCTTTGCCCTATTAATGACATTTTTTATTACGCGTCCGACTCGGTGTGTTTAAAACTTTGCCCAGCAGAGGCTCATCTCGTCCATTCCAGACCCTGTGGGTACTCACTCCATGCCCTGCGCCGTCTGCCTGGCAATGTCGATCAGCTGGAACATCTGGAAGTTGGTCTCCAGCACGTGGAGGTGTTTGTAGAGGCTGCTGCCCTCGCACCACTGCGTCACGATGGCCAGGTTGTCTTTCGTCATGTAGCCCATGAACAGCAGGATGTTGACGTGACGGGTTTTCCTGCGCAAGCGGACCAAAGAACAGGACCGTTCAACAAAAGCACACGGCCGGGTCCGGTTTCGGTTGTGTTGTTTTTGGAAGCAGTGCCAGACTGGCACAGGCAGAGCGATGACTCACGGTGAGGAACAATAAAACAGCACAATAGGCTGGTCGGGCGGAGGGTCGGTGGGTGGGTGAGGTGTTTTTGCCAACTAAACTAGAGCTGTAACATTTTATATACATTTCTCATCCTGCAGCTTTAATTATCTACCAACAATCATTAATAATTACCCTTCTCCTATAAGATCTAAGGCTGGAGATACCGAGCAGGGATACCGATCCTCCTTACAGAATCGCTCCACACGCTCCTCTTTAGCGCCCCCCACAGGTTTCTAGGATATTCAGATCAGGAGTCTGAGATGTTCTTGGCAGAAGCTTGATTATTAAGGAAAACGCCATGAAAATGTGTCAGTCTTCAAATAACTACTTAAGAATTCTTATTTGTTCTTAACTCATCTCCTAATAATAAGTGGTATTCTTGAAAACATTTCTTCCTTTTCAAATTGAGCTCAGTTTGAGAACAACATTTTTCTATTATCAAGAAATAACAATAATAAATAGATCTCCTTCCTCATTCTTAATCTCTTACTTATATATTATATATACACGTACATTATATACACATACACACTCACATATATATATATATATATATATATATATATATGAACAAAATAAAAAATTATATTATTTATATATTATTATTAGTAGTAGTATATTATACTATTTTTATTATATATATGTATAAATTCATGTCTGAATGACAGTAAAGTTCTCAAGTGAACCCTTGTGCAGGCAGATCCCCCACCCCCGGTAGGACGAGCCTCACCGTAGAACTGCAACTTCATTTCGGAAAGCCTGGAACTGCTCCGGCGTTGGATCGGTGACTTTTAAAACCTTCACTGCTACGTCGCCTGGGGGTTCAAGCAGAGGGACAGGACTCAGTGCTGCATTATACCCATACCCATACGGAGTTTCCCAAACTCACCGTGCCATTTCCCTTTGTACACGGTCCCGAAGGAGCCCGAGCCGATTCTGGAGTGCAGCATGACCTCGCTGGCTTCGATCTCCCAGTAGTAGCTCGAGTCTCTCTTATCTCTCGGGCGCTGAAACACAAACAGCAGTCCGTATAAACGATCGGAAATTTGTATAACCAACCGGTATTAAAGGGCCCAAAAAGCCTGAACCGTCGGTACATCTGAATGCTGTGCCAGGGTCCTGCACAATGTTTATTATTTAAACGATAAATAAATAGCAGCTTAGTGTAGGGACGCACCGATGCCACTTTGTTCCTTCTGATAGTGATACCCAATGTGGAAGTATCTGCCGAAACAGAGTACCGATATCGATACCAACTCTATCTAACTAAACTAATAAATAAGTGCCTATAAATCCTGATATTTAAAGCGTTCCACTTTTTTAGACTGGCGTGCCTTTATTGTGGTAAAACCAGTGTTCTGTTGTGTCCAACAGTGTCCAAATTATATCAAGAAAGTTTTAATGTCATGAAAAAAGTGACATAATGCAGTAACAAACACAAATAGGGAAGCGTGATCTTACTAAGCTTTTTAATTATTAAAAAATCTGTATTTCAGACACCCCTCAAAATCCTGGCTTTACAGATTATGCAGGAGGGATTTAGTTACTGCTCGTCCCCGGACATGCCGCTGGAAGTGGTACAGCTTCATCCAGTGGTGAGCTTCAGGGTGTCGGTGCTCTCTATTGCTGATACTGATACTGTGAGTGAGTGTCAGTATCGGTGCAACCCTAAAGTAGTACGTTTATATCTATATTTATATTAATTCATTATATTTTGTTTTACAAACTTAGTTCTGTTTAAGCTAATCCTGATGCCTTAAGTCTCTCCCACATAGTGAGGTACAGGTTTATTAAGTCGGCTATCATGTATTGATCGATATGCAAAGTTTATGTATCGTATCGGTACTGGAGCTGAAGGGTCGGACCGGTGCATCCCTACTGTGAACCCTGGAGACGGTGCTGTGTGTGAAAATCCCAGTAGATCAGCAGTTTGTGAGAGCCACGTTCAGTCATTTAAATCACCTTTCTTCTCCATTCTAATGCTCGTCTTGATCATGAATAAATGCGTTGAGTTGCTGCCGTGTGATTGGCTGATTAGACATGTGTGTCTAAACGGGTGTACCTAATAAAGTGGCCGCTGGGTGTATATTAAATAATAATAGTAACAGATACAGGGTGTTTGTTTTGCGATCAGTGACTCCTAGTAACAGGAACCTGTGGTTTGTTGTGTGAGTTTAGTTTAGCAGCAGATTGAGCAACGTTTGCTCCCCGGTCATTAGTGTGTGTGTGTGTGTGTGTGTGTGTGTGTGTGTGTGTGTGTGTGTGTGTGTGTGTGTGTGAGACTTTCTAAAAACCAGCAGATCGGCACAAATGCAGCTTCAGGCTGCAGGACCGATCCGAGGCTTCGTTTTGTTCTCCGCCTCTCTAAGGGAAGCGCTCGGTACGGACCGACTCTGGCTGTAGGTGGAAAGGGAAGGGCGGAGAGGGGCAGCTTACGATTTTGTTTTTCTCCTGAGGGCCGAAGGACGACGCCCTCTCTTTCTGTGCCGGCGGGGGGGTTCTGGACTGGTTCCAGCCTGTCGGGCTCTGGCTGGGAGAACTCCCTGCTGCAGAGGAGAAAAGCCAGCTTTAGCGAACAGACGGCCAGAAATAGATTAACGTCTATTCCTTTATTCGAACAGGCTGGCTTTTCTCTTACCTGATCCGTGACCGTGACGTATCGCGTCCTGTGTGACAAAATAAACAGAAATAAGCACTCACTCTTCCACTGTACTCACTTTATATTTAATACATCTTCAAATTCTAAAACACGTTATAAGGTTTTACAGCCCTTATCCACCAACGATATACCGAACCAGAACCAGTTCCAAAACCCAAGTACAGGTTAAAAAATAACATTCAGATTCCGCTTACCGGTTCCTACAAACACATTCTCATTCGTGCATGGATCAAAAAGATTAAAGATTTGTGTTGACAAGCTCCGCTATAGCGTAGGAATGTCCATCACTATCTGGATCCATTTTGTGAAAGCTAAGAGCAGAGAGATCGTTTGCATTTGATCAATTTTCGACCCATTTAAAGCTCTTACAGGTAAACGGCTTAACGTGGTTTAACGTTAAAACAACAACCTACAAGCCAAACGTCTCTCAGTTCCTACTGATCATAAATCATCTCTACTGCTGGCATGATGAACCCAGGATCCAAAAGGAAAAGAACCATTTTTACCTTAAGCATTCTCTCCCCATTCAACCTATTATAAGTGAAAAGCTTAACGTAAAAATGGTTCCTTACCTTTTGGATCCCGGGTTCATCATGCCAGCAGTATAGATGACTTATGATCAGTGGGAACTGAGAGAAGTTTTTTTTAAATGAGTTGTTTTAACATTAAACCACAATAAGCTGCGTTTTAGACTCATGCTGAGCTGACACTGCTGAAGCTCAGGATCATGCTGGTGCTTTAACCTGCTTAATAACAAATCAACTTTCCACACATATTACATTTAGGCTTTTCGTTTTCTCTCAAACTTTTGAGCATCCATCTTCTTGATGCTTTAGGGGAGGCTATAAACATTTGTGATGACGTACATGATTACATCACACACCGGTCCTGGCAGATAGGTGCCTGGTTAATACAGATGGATTCCGGTCTGGCAGGCGTGGCAGAATGGTATCGGTCAGGGATAAGGGGTAAACCAGAACTAGAAGGGTGTGGAGACGTGAAACAAATAACCTACTCTTCTCTTCCAGGACAAAACCGGCGGCACCAGGAGCTAGGAGGAGTGTTCAGGCTATCGATCTACGCCGGAGTGAGAGAGACAGGAAGGCGAGAGCGAGGAGAGAAAGGGAAACGGAGAGAGAGAAGGGTGAGAGGGGGGTGAAAAGACAGGAGCACTGAGAACCGAGCGCCGGCCGGCGTCCAAATCAAACACAGCCACCGCTGCGGATTTATGGCAGATTTGGACACCAGTCAGCGATAAACAGATGGAAGTGAAACTGTGAGGGGAGAACGTGTTCAAGCAGCGGTGAGGAAACGGGCAGCACGCGGGCGAGAGGGCACAAGAGGGCGGGCGTTGGTCTGATTAAAGGATGATCAGAAGGTGGAGCGGGTACCTCGATCATGCTGCTGTCGACCGGCAGGGCCGTGCTGACCATGTGCACGTTGGGTGTGGAGGTGGAGCGCTGCCTCTGAGAGAGAGCGCCCCCCGGAGGCGGGTACGCCGTGCCGTCGTTAAACGGGTGAGGAGTCGAATATCTGTGGATCGTGCTGTTGGAGAGACGGAACAAGCGTCAGAGAGACACCAGCGGACATTTCTAACAGGGATTAGTGAAAGGCCTATAAACCGATGTACGCCGTCGGCCGATTCCTGCCTCACAGGGCTGATCCTCAGAGACAGAGGAGAAAATACAGAGAAACTTTGTTTCCAGCATTACAGCTCGCTGTTCCAACTGAGGTGGGGATCAAAACCTAAAGGTGCTCCGACAATGTGCACTGATCTAACATGGTTCATTTTTTTTGCAAGCACTTACATTTGGAAGACTTACTTTTATAGCTTAAATGTGTTCATTTCATTTATTATTAGCTGTTCTATTGCTTATTATATCTCTAAAATACTGGCCAGTAAGAACCAATGTCGGGTGACCACTTAATAGGGATGCACTGATCCGATACTCCGAAATTAATTTGAGCGTGAAGAATAAAAGCCTAAAGCAGGAACTTTTCCCTTTGAAGTTCCGTATCAGCTTCACCAATCAGAAACAATCATGCTATAATATGTGACTTGGGTCTGAGTCCCAGGGCAGATTATGGGCAGTATCTGTGGTGAGTGCCAACGATCATAAGCGAGAAGAATAAACGCCCCATGCAGGACCTTTCCCTTCTTAAGTTACTGTATCAGCTACTGGTGAAAAATATCATCGTTTTGCTGAAACAACGTCTTAATCACAGTTTTTGAAACAGTTCATGCTCGTTTTTCATTCTTGTGCTTTTTATTACTAACTGCTTAAGTTACAAAGTCAGTTATGAAGAATTAATGTTTTCCCCCAAAAACACTGATATAGGAATGTTATTGACTATCGGTTGATACTCAGAGTTCAGGTAGCGGAAGAAGAAAAGCTGGGACTGGTGCAGCTCTCATTTTTGCTACAAATAGATTACCAAATAAAAGTTAATTTCCAGGCTCCAAATGAAGCAGGGTACTTTTTGGTAGATGATCTTCTGTATTTTTATACACTTTACAGAGCATACAGCTGATATTTCTAAACCTTTTGTCCTTTGATCCAAAATGCTCTGAACACAAAGGTTCGATGTGTCCATAATTAAAAACATTGGCCTGCTGCAAAACTTGTAAATCTTGCTGATTTTCTATATGCAAAAGTCTTGGCACTTCTGATAATCCGCGTTTTGTTACATCCAAAAAAACTTTGTCTTTTCATTAGTGCCTTTATTTTGTTGTCGCATATGCGTATTGTTTATGATTTCAGATTTAATCTTGTTGTCCATTTTCATTGTTCCTGCAGAGCTGTCTCTCTCTTCCTTTGACCCAAGGTGACCATAACACTCACATAAGCCTGTGTAACTGCGGACACAACGACCGCAGGGAGGAAAGCGAGGTCCTAGAGGCTAATAAGGCTGCGCTAGTCGGATCTACGGTTACCATTGCCCGCAGCGGTACAAAGTGCCCACGTCTGAGTGGGCATAAACAGCGCACCACAAACACTGATATCCTTTAATACCTGGTGGAGCGCAGCTCTGGATTCGGGAATATTTGCAAACTCTGGATGCAAGTTAAATAAGGAATTAATTCAGGATTTAACAAAAAACGACGCCAATGGGGTAGGACACGTCCACGAACCACAGCCAAAGTGGAGTCTGCAGCTTTGGGAGTTTCTCCCATCGCACACAGGAATTTTGGAGCTAAGATTTAGAGGGACCTTTGGGTTCGTGGTCACCTCTCTTTTACCTGAGACCCTTCTCCCCCGATTAGTCGGTTTTTGGGGGCAGCCAGCTCGAGCAAGAGTCCTGGTTGGTCCAAACTTGTTCCATTTAAGAATTATGGAGGCTACTATGCTCTCGCCTTCTCCAGATCCGTCCTCTCTCTGAGCTGCACAGGCTGTTCTCTCCTCCTCAGTGCTTGTTTGCTCTGATCTGCATGGCTAGCTGTGAGAACGTACATAGACAGGGCTGAGTCCTTCCAAAATGCTCAACCACAGGTGGATCCAATCTAGGTGTGGAAACATCTCCCAGAGCTAAAAAGAGCTCAATTTCAAGTGTCTGTAACTTTCAAAGGGTTTGAATTCTTATGTCCATGTGAAATTTTAGTTTTTCCTTTTCAATAAATTTGCAAAAAAAATGTCTAAAATTCTGTTTTCACCTTCTCTTTATAGGGTACTCAGTGCAGATGGATGGGGGATTTTTTTTTACTTTAGCACAAGGCCTCAACATAACAAAATGTGGAAGAAAAACCCCACAGAGTGTTATGAAGCGATGGACCGATCTACATTTTTTCGGTTCCGATCCGATTTAGATTCCGATACAGGAGTTTTTGTTTACTTTGATCTTATGATTATTATTGTGTACCATGTAGCTATCGTTTGCATTTTACCGATTTTCATACCAATTCTTCTTATCGACTATTTATTCACACAACGGCATGTTTGGTATCTGATGAGTAAATGACATCAGTATCGGACCCGATACGGAAATAGGACCAGATAGGACCCATCTGGAGTCTTAAGTCTTACCAAAAGCATTGTGAACCTGTTTATGTGGATTTTTAAGTGTCTTAAGGTTTTTCCACACCGAGGCCGAAACTGACAGACTGCGACATTTTCTAAAATCGGAGCCGGTTCTAATTTCTGTATTACAAATCAGGTTGACCAATCAGAGCTCGGTCGCCGGGCAGAACAGCTCATCAAGAGCTTATAGGACAAGCAACAGGCTGCCTCTAAAAACATGGATATTAAAGGAAAGATCTGGTGGAATAGAACTGAAAGGCTGGAGAATGTATAAAAAGCTTCCTGCACTCATTTCGGCTTGTGTTTTTGGTTTTGTTTTTTCAAGAAATTAATGAAAGCAAAAGTGTTCAGACAAAACAATGTAGTGCACTCGGTGTGAAGGTCCCAGTACGTTAAAAATCCAATACAATCCTGACACATAACTAAAGAGTAGGAAGGTGATTTACCTGCTCGGCATCCTGCTCATGGACTCCCTCATCCTCCTGCTGGTGTGAGGAGGCAGAGTCCCACTCTCACCAGGGGTTGGGAACAACCTGCCGAAATCAACGACCAAGATTTCATTTACTATTCAGTCGGTGTGTGTGTGTGTGTGTGTGTGTGTGTGTGTGTGTGTCATGTTTTGGCCGATCTGTGTACAGTCTATCCCTGTAAACTTCACAGCCTCATCTATCTCCACCTGTGATTTCAGGATGGATTCCCCTCCATGCATTTTACCTCGAAAAGCCGCCGACCTTGCCTCTCGCCCAGCTTAAAATTGGACAATGTCCTGCCAGTAAATTCCACCCCGCCCCATATCAGACCGCCAGTAGGTGGCACTACGTTAATCCTGTAAGGCCGGATGATGTTCAGCCCCTGTCTGTTATCAGAGACCTTATATAAGGAGGAGACCGGTCACTGGTTGTAATATGAATGGGACTGTAGTACAGAAGCCGCGCCCCCTCATTAGAAAAAACCAATCGGCACATTAGTAAATGTATTTGAGAGGGGCAGTCAAGTCTCGGCCCCTTTGTAGTGGCGGGATGTGCATAGCCAGAATAACCTTTAAAAAAAAACGGATTTTTCGGTGTTATTTGAACCCGACAACGGATTATACCAGCGACGTCCATGTTCATGTACATTATAAAAGTGATCGTACAATCACAAAACACATTGTGTCAGCACCAGGTATGATGTCACTTTGTCTATTTTTTGTAACCTCGTCACCAAGAACAGCCATGGAACAGGCGCGGACCAGATAACGAAGTTAGTCCGAATATAAGAATGGATGTGGGACATCCTTTGCTTATCGTGAGACTGTACGGGGACTGGGTCTGAGGAGCCTTACAGGAGCTGCCTGATGTTGCTCCAGTCCACACACATGGTAGGAACCTTCGTGCTGCAGTGCTCGTGGAACTTGTAACCGCACGTCTGGCAGCGGAAGCCGTTCAGAAGGAACTTCTGGCACATGTCGCAGTACGCCAACTTCAGAAAGGTTTTCCGGACCTGAGAGGAGACAAAGAAACGGAGACGGCATAAACAGAGGGGTTTATACAAGAGGACTATGAATAAATACATACATCTACCAATAACACCGAATGAGCTGTAATGAAACATAATAAAGATCAAAGCCCAGAAATCAGCTTAAGAAATCTGATAAAGAGCTGGATTTTAGCTCGGGAATCAGATATCTCAGTCTGCACACGCCCACAAACTAGGGGTGAGTATCGGAAAGGTCGTCATGATACGATACACATCACAATACATTGCGATTTTCCACAAAGTTCACTGAAAATATAAAGACAGCTGAAACACAAGTTCCAGTGTATGATCCGAGTCACATCACACTGAAAATTCAGCAGACTAACTGAGTCAAAGCACTGTACTGCGCCATCTACAGGAGCAAATATTGTATTTCACACCCATCCTTCAAAAAAAAAAAAGAAATTCTGAGCTGAATATCAATATTATATCATGAAAATAAACAGCACCATATATTTCCATATCGATTTTTTAGCACGGCCCTAATATAAACAGACAGAGTGCAGAGCTTGTTGCCAGGTCTGCTTATTCTAAGCAACTTTGGGCATATTTTTTGTATTACATCACTTACAAATATTGGTAGTTGCAGGATTTTGGGGTTTGTTTTTAAAATGTGTAGTTCCTAATTAAAGCTCCCTGATCCTCTTTCTCCAATATTACTGCAAGCTGGTTTGTTCAACCTTTAAAGTTAAAGGACAATTATTAATAATTAAATATATAATATATATTAAACTATTAAATTATTAAAAAAAAAAAAAAATATATATATATATATATATATATATATATATATATATATATATATATATATCCTTTAACTCATCCAGTGATCACACTGTAGCAGGTCTCTGGGCTTTTTTGCACCAATTTCACAACTTTTGGGCTTGTTTCTCTCGTGGGATCTGGCAACCCTGGAATTAAATGCAGCACCCGTGATTTGGGGAGACTCCGAAATGTGATATATGCTTGATAAATTAAAGAATTTGTATATTTCTCCATCTTCTAAATGGTAGGGAACTCAAACTGGAGACTTTTCCTGATAATGACGTCTCACTTTTCTTTGATAAAATGTATTTTGCATAACATCCTTCTGTGAGATTACTGGCTGGTCATGGAGTAGAAATCCGACTTAAGACAAAGTCTGGGTTGGAATTTGGAATGCTGAAAACAGAGGCAAATAAACAGACCTCGAATCAGGAGTACGAGCGCTTTGAACAGTTCTAGCGACAATACAAAGGACTAAAATCGATGTCGGTTTGCTTGGCTCACACTCGATGAAGTATTTTGCACTCACAAAGTTGTGTGTGGTCAGTGGTACATGGTCTAGAACCTCCACCAGCAGCTCCTCCCCGATGAGAGATGTCGAGTCCGTGTTCCAGTCCATCCGAGACTTTTTGCTGCAAGGAAAATCATGCGTGAGCTTCTGCCTCAGCTACCAGTAAATACCGGGTTCTGCCCCCGGGCGGGTGCGCCGCTCTCACCTCCTGTGACCCGCGTGGAGCTTGAAGACGGCGCAGCACTCGGGCTGAAGCCCTCGAACCTTCAGCGCTTTGATCAGGCAGCTGTGCAGAGTCATACCGGTCCGCACGTTCACCTGAACACAAACGTAACACCCCGTCCGTGCTTTCTTCAAAAAACATCCGTGTTGGACGATTTCGGAATAACCCTGCCTGCACATTTGCTCACGTGGTCACGACACCGGCCTAACACGAGCTGGGGCTTGATGAACTTAAAACGTTTCTGTATAAACGAGGCAGCTCTGATCCATGACGTGTATTTATTACATTAGTAAACATGAGCCGCTTCAGATTCTCTGTATTTTGCCATTCCTTCACATCATCAGCCTGTAATTTTTAGCGTCCACATTACTATCAACTATGAACTCAGACTTGTCCGCCAGAGACTAGCTTGGACGTGTGCGCTATACAGTGACTTGGACTCGTGCACCGCATTCGGGACCTGACCCTATCCTGCACGAAGCGACCCGTGAGCATCTCTGGTGTACGGTGTGGGCGCGGGACTCACGACTGTGCGCTGCTGGTTGGGCAGGTACACCCGGATGGTGCTGCTGGTTTTGGAATCGGGGATCTTGGAGTCGTCGGAAGAGGAGCGGCGCTGGTAGGGGAAATCCTGCACGACGGTGGGAGAGACGCAGGGACCCTCCAACACCGCCTCCTTCATCCCCAGCCCATTGCTGATGGTCTTCCACGCTCCCTGGAGGTGCTCCATCGGAAAAGGGAAACGAATCTGTGCAGGAAGAAAACATTTCGGTTTAAGCTCAATAATAATTGGGAGACCGATCCATCGCAGGGTCGGCAGGGGTCAGTGTTGCAGCACCAACCAGCCTCCCCTCCCTCAGACGTAAACAATGAGGTGCCAGTGTGAAACCCGATCCAGTACCGCTTGCAGCAAGTACTAGGGCTTTGAATAGGATCGTAACTTTTATTTATAATAACGTTTAATGTTCTTTATTAGTACTAAAAGATTTATGATAAAGAGCTGAAAATGCCTTTCTCCTGTCTCTTTATCTGATCTGCTTTTTTGTTAAATTAACAATAAAAGCAACAGGCGCTTCAAATAAAGATTGGACAATATGCAAATTTTCAGACCATCCTTAGGTTGCTGCAGCCTCACAAAATGGTTTGACTCAGTAAAAAAAGTGTCTGTTCCCCATTACAGAAAGCTGACATTCAACAAGACACTTATAATCAGGTGTTTGGGTTTAAACCCAACAAAATATATTACCCTAATGAAATATTAAACGCTACAGGAAGAAGAACTGGACACACAAACACTCTGGCTTTTGAAAGCTGCAAACAAAAGCCGCATGAAACAAGAATCCGAAAGAGGAACCAGAAGTGAGAATTCGCAGATGAACAAATGGCAAAAGGCGGCCGTCTGTCCTCAGCATAATCGATCCAATCTAGAACTAAGCCCAGAAATATTTGATCTTTGTACTGTGCAGACATTCTACAGGACTTGGGACATGATGTCACACCTGACAGACAGAACTATACAGAAATTAGAATCTCCCAGTTGGAGAAGCACCATTTTTAGAATACAGGTACGTGCCGTTTAACGTCCGCGGTCCGAAATGGATGCTGACCGGATATTATCATAGTCACATCATATACTGATGCTACTGAAATGTGAATATAAAGGGATTTTCACAAGAAAACTGCTTGCAAACGATACGGAAATGCGTCAGAGATACCGCTGGAAACACGAATGGAACACTACCGCCTACAACATTCTTGACGCCACTGGATTTTTTATTTTTGGAATATCACAATCATTATAGAACATTCAGTAACACGCTGCTAGGACCCTGTGTGGGTTAAAGCCGTCACACTTAAGAGGGGGGTATGATGAACCTGATACTTTTGCTTTGATAGACACCATTAGGAACATCACAGAGGCTCAGCCAGATGAACCAGAGACGACCATTTACAGCTTGGTACAAATAAGCAGAGTGAAGTCTTCCATACAAACACGAGGAACTTACATAAAAAAGTCTCTAAACACATCAACCGAGTTACAACAGTCTCTTCTTAAAGACTTCTTAAACTCCCGCCTCTGCTCGTGTACCTGCAGCAATGATTGGCAGCTGAGGTGAGCAGTTCTTTACAGCTACTAAGACTGATTTTTATTTCCCATTATAATTTATTATCATTTTTAAGACCTCAGCCGTTAAAGCAGACGTTGATCGGATGGACGTTAACCGGCTCTTAAGTCTATGTTATTCTCTCTTTAGGTATACAAGAGAGGTACCAGCTACACAAGAGCTCTGAAAGCAACATGAGGCAACTATTGGAGTTCCAAGGAAACCAAACAGGAGTGGTGCATCAAAACAAACACTGGCCAAAGCCAAAATGCTTTTGCTTTTTTACGTGTCTCTTGAAAGATAAGTCATTAAATAACGTTATTATTGATCGGTCATGAGATCTTTTGTCTTTTCTCTCTCAATCTGCACCAGTCAACACGATGCAAAACGGGACGATGCATCGTCTAATTGGATTATGCGCTCTTGAGTTTGCCACCATCTAGTGCAATTCCAGTTTTAAACACCAGATGGCGCAGTCATACTCACGCACATATCCCATTCTCTGTGAGAATTATAATTTATTTTAATTGCAGGGGACTAAAGCAGTACTCTATTCTGCATTGTTGAATGTTTTCCCCTGGCTATTTACTATATGATGAAGCTACAGAAAGATAAATTAAGATAATGCCTTTATTCTCACTGTACAATTATACAATGAAATTAGGATCGCTGCTCCAGAGCAGTGCAAATCTACACAAAAACAGAATAAGAGTCACACAAAGACTTTGCAATTCAAGATTAGTACTGCACTGACAGAATAAAAAGAAATATTGAATATAAGGAATATTGCACTGATAGAATAGGGCATTTTGTTTACAATTTAAAACCTATTATTTTTATAAATATCTTTCAATTGCTAGGGGTTAAAGTAAAAAAATGTATACAAGATAATGTGCATTGCTTTCATTGTTTACACTACAGAAACAAAAAAGGATATCTTTTGTCAAATCTTAAATCAATAACCGTGAGAAAATCGAATCGTGAGCAGAGTGTATCGGTACAGCCCTACCTCAGAGCTTAATGAATTTGTTGCATGAAGGTCAAGCGGTCTCATTAAATAATTGGCAGTCTATAAAGCTAACACTGCCTGCTTTACACGGTACGCCCTGAATGCGAGGTGACTCAGTTTCTGTGTGAGAAATTGACCCTAAGGCCTCAAGGTCGACTCCTTGTTCTTCGGGCTTCGAATCACAGAATCGACTCTTCTTTTCTCCCACAATACATGTTGTATTTCCCTTACTATACATACTTTACACTTAAATTTTTACTGTGGATGTGTACAGCAGATAATACGTACAGAAAACACATAGATATACGACAAATCATCAGAAAAATGCTTCAGGAAGAGTCAGCCAAGAGCTTACACAGTTTGGGATGATGTGGCAGGATCTTTTCTTACCACACGAAAAAAAAATCCCACATTTTCCGAAGTCTGATCAGCTGCTACCGGCAACATGAGCAGTATCGCAAAAAAGGGTTCACATACTTTTCCCATAGCGAGCTGTTAAGTAATCGGTGTGTGAGAGACGTTAGTTAAATCAGAATCTGTTTGTTTACGACCAGGACTCAGAGGATATTAAAGATTTGTGGACGTTACGTAGGCAAATCTGGGGGGTTCACATACTTTTTCTGTGACTGTACTTTCCCAGAACTGCAACGAGCTGTCAGTAAAATAAAATAAAAGTTTTATCCATCCAAAAAAGTGAAGATTAGGGCGTGTGTGAGAAGAACTGCCCCTTTTGTGTGGTCCCTATGAAAATGACCGTTAGCGCTTTTTAAATGACCGTTATTTTTAAACCATTTAAAAAAAAATTAACGGCTGTGTTCACACCCCTTGCGCCCCCTCTCTAATCAATCTCTCTCTCTCTCTCTCTCTGTGTTTACACTTGTAGTGCCGGCCAGGCTAAGCTAATGTGGCTAACCACCGATCTAATTAGCATAATTAACATTTTTACACAATTACTAACAAGCTTTAACTTCATTAACGTCAGCGCGAGCGCTGTCCCTCCTGCGCCGCTGCCCAGATTCCCGAACGTCCTTCATTAAAACTAATACAGTTAGCTCGGCGGCTAACAGGCTAAGCTAACACCATATCTTTCGATTATTAACTTTTATAACCGTGAAAAAAAACAACCTCGTATCTCGCGAGTGGCTTCGTACGAAGGCGCACGAGGGTTCGCCGTTCCCCCCGCACAGATCTGTGGGTAAGCCGAGACGGGACACGCGGCGAAAAGCAGAAAACGAGGAGAAATTAAAAACTTACCAGTGAAAGTTTGAAAACTTCTGATCCGCCATAGTAACTTCACACAGCTCCCGGTGACGTCACCTCGCCTGCGGATTCAAAAGGGAGGGATCGCACGCACGCGCGCGCACACACCTTCCTGATGTTATACCGAATATATGTTATTGTGTGTGTGTGTGTGTGTGTGTGTGTGTGTGTGTGTGTGTGTGTGTGTGTGTGTAGCCGAAAGTATGTGGACACTTCTAGAGCTTCCCAGCAGAATATGCGTAACCTTTACTTTCACTAGAACTGAGAGGCACAACCCAAAACCCTGAAGAACAACCCCTCACCAACATCCATCATCCACCAAACTCTACTAGTTGGAAGCGTTAACCCAGAATCGCCAATCAGGATCCCAGAATGTTGTTTCAGAGTCCAGTGCTCATGCTTTACACCATTTCACACCAAGTGGGCGCTCGCCATTGCCCATGAAACCCAATGCTAGGACCTGAACCCATGTCTGCATGTGCAGCCAGACTTGAACCCGGGACCATGCAGGGATGGGTTAGCATATTAGATGCTGCTCCACAATGCTATGTTGTATTTACGACATTTACATTATGTATTTATTTATTTTGATTACCTTCTTATTATATATTATTATATCATTATTTATTTTATTTATTTTTAATAGTATAAATATATGTAACATGATAAGTATTTTATTTATTTATATTGTCATTTATTATTACCTGACATTTTTATGAATCATAATATATTTATGATAATTACTTATATTTAATTATATAAATTAGATTTAATTATATATAATTATATTTATTAGTAGTAGTATTAATATATTTAACACATTATACTATATTATTTACTTATGGAGGTATGTATGTATGTGTTATTATCTTACATCTTTTTATGTATTACAATATATTATTTTTGATAATTAATTAATTATATTTATTATTAGTAGCAATAATCTATTCGAAATTATATACTTATGTAACTTATTTATTTATTATGGATTTATTCATTATTACCTTACACCTTTTTATTATATATGTGTATGTATATATATATATATATATATATATATATATATATATATATATATAATTATTTCTTATATATAATATTAGTTGTATTAATAACATTACATAGTTATATTATTTATTTATTTACTTATTTATTATTATCTTTTCCTCTGTTTATAATGTATTATAATGTATTATTTGTCATTATTGTATTAGTAGTATTAATCTATTTAACATTATATACTCATATTATTTGTTTATTTTTTTACCTTACACTTTATGTATTATAATATATTATTTACCATAATTTATTTATTATATTATATTATTGTTATAGCATTAATACTATATATTTAACATTATACACACATTATTTATTCAGTTATTTATTACCTTTAACCTTGTATACATATAATTTATTTATTTATTTTATGATATATATATATATATTTTAATATGTACCAGGCTTACCGTCATATCATAATTTATTGTTAATTCATAATACTATTATGGTCCTTGTACTACATTTGTAATATTTAACATTACATACTTACAAATGTATTTATTTTATTATGAGAATGTGCACAGAATATGAACATACTTTATTACGCATTGTTATTAGTTTACTCTATTTTTTATTAGTTGTATAAGAATATTTAACATTATGTGTATTATATATAAATATATATCATTTTCTGACTGGTGCAATACTGGTCTCGATCCCTAGCAGTTCCCTTCTGCTTCAGTTTGCTTTGAACTTAAATATCTTCTCTTTTCACATTACTTTTGTTTGCACCCTCTTTTTCAATCTTCTCTTTGTTTCTTTTGGTTTTTTGTTTCTTTTCTATTTTCTCTTTCTCTTCCAAACTTCACTTTGTTTACCTGATTATTTTCCCTAACAACACAGAGGACAAACTATCACTGTTACCATCTGTGCTTCAGAGAATCATACTTAAATAGCCTGTAGCGCCGCTGCTGCTCATTTGTGCTGCTTGGCATGTAGTTCCCACGGTTAGACTGAGCAATGCAGACCGACAAGTTTATATTGACCTAATACTATTATTATAGTGGTGACACTACTATTCCCACAACTACTAATAATTATTATTATTAATATTGATGTTGTTGTTTGTTGTTGTTGTTATTGTTATTATTGTTACATTTACCATTATACCATATAATGGAATATTAATTTGTTACTACTATTATTATTATTATTATTATTATTATTATTATTATTATTATTACTATTATTATTATTAGACATATAATTTTGCTACTAATTTGTTATTTTTACTATTGATATTGTTGTTATATTTACCATTGTAAATATATTTTTGTTCAATTGTTATTGTATTGCTATTATTGTCAGTGTTATAGCATTTTTGTTCTAAAATTGTTATTATCATTATGAAAGTATTATTATTATTATTATTATTATTATTATTATTATTATTATATAGAATTGTGTTATTAAATTATTACTACTACTACTACTACTACTACTATTACTATTATTATTATTTTTAGTCGTTCATTTTGAATATTTTACACGACATACTAATAATATATTTAGACTTTACTGTCGTTATTGATTTTTCGATGTATTATCATTATTGCTAATATTATCATCAATATTATTATGATCATTATTTTTGTTATTACTATGTAATTAATCATTAATGTAATGTTTATTTTAATTTGTAGTAGTAACGTAATATTTACCATTAAATAATTATTATCTTTATTATTTCTGTTTAATATTTAATGGGTTTTTTAAATCGTTATTTGACATTCTGTGATCTGATTGGTCAGTTCAGGGGGGCGGTGGCCAGAATTGGGGTCTTGAAACGTCAGCTGAGCGGACGTGCGCGTGCGCAAATGGCATGTGGCGCAGGCAGAGAGGGGGCGGAGTCAAACGCGGCAAGTCACGCAGCTTCACGAGCGAGTCTTCATAGGTGAGTCAAAAACTCCGATTAAACTCAATTATTCTATAAAACTGGAACCGAGCCGCCACCGAATTACCGAGTAGAGTTACTAAACCCACGAACCGTGTAACGGTCGGTGAAAGAAACGTAATCACGTGCAGCATGAACGAGCGTTAGCCTGATTAGCATGTTAGCTGTGGCCTGCTGCAGCGGTTAGCGGGCGCGTGGCTGCGCGGGAACTGTACCAATATTCGCAGATCTGCAGCTTTTGTTCTGTAAATTCTTATCCTAAATCTAACTGCACAAATCAAACTTGTTCTGTTGTTCACTTCTCAGTTAAAGACGGGATCAGCTGCAGCTCACGTGGCTTCCACTCGGGGCTGGGTTAGTGGCCGTAGGCCTTCAGCCTCATGGGGCCACAACAAGCCCAAACTTTGTTCCTGTTAACTTCCTTATTTATTATTGTTATTATTAGTAATAAAGTGTGAATTATTAACTTTTGGTTATTTATTTGTTTCACTGTTATTATTGACTTTTGGTTATAAATTTCACCAATTTATTACTATTATTATTTTTAAATGACTCCTTTATATTTCTCTCTTATTATTATTATTATTATTATTATTATTATTAGCTTCATTGTTTACTTATTTTTTTTATCGCGTTTATTTGTATTATTACTAAACTTCTGGTTCTATTTCTCCCTTTTTATTATTATCATTAACTTTATTGGTTATTTTCTCTTTTGTTTTTTTTGTTATTAATAATTAATAACAATTTAACTATCATTACATAGAGTTCATGGATTTTTATTACATAAGAGGACATTCGTGCCAGCAGTTATTTCTTCATATTTTATTGTAGTTATTTTTTGTTAACTTTTAAGTATTTATTTTTTGGTTGAGATTACAATGTATTAACTATTTAATTTATTTACTTTTATTTACCGATTATTGCACATTAAGCATTTTATTAAATTAGTAGCAATTATGACCAATATTTTTATTTTATGAATTATTAACCTAAACCAGTATTTATTTTAGACTACTGTTACAATTAAATGTAATGTTATAACTATTATAAAAAGTACAGTATTATATTACCTGTTAATTTTTAGCACTGAAAATGTGATTGTAATATGTTAGCACATTTGTTGTGTATTCTGTAGTTCTGTTTTCACTTATTTATAACATACTGCATCATATTATATTCTATTTGCTATAGTCTCTATATTATTATATTTTCTTTAAATATGTTCTCCAATTTGATATTTAGCTTTTGTTTTTAAACACTTACTATAGACTTTAAGTTTACGTAAGTGTTAATGTTAAAAACTAATAGTTACTAATGTGTTTTAGTAATTGTTAATACTGTTATAGGATTTTTATAACTTAATTTTGAAGAATTTAGTGTAGTCATTATCAGTATTGTTATTAACAGTTTATTTAGTGGGGATTTCATTATTACAATATGTAAGATTATTTATAACACTAATGTAATTGTATTATTTTAATATTATTACAATTGCCACAATACTAACATTTGCCGTATCACTTATTAATTATTTTAGTATTGTTACGATATTTAATGCTTATTTTTAAAGCATAGTATTTTTCATATTATTGTTAAAATGATTTAGAATATTTCAAAAGTACAGATTTATTTATTGCTTAGTTAAACATTGAATAAAGTATTCGAATTTGAGTAGTAACAATTTATTTATGTAGTATTAATTAATTAATTGTTATTTACTTGTTTTAAATTTGCTTGCCTTTTTTCGGGGTGAATAAACCTGCTCTGATGACTCCTGTGTGTTTTTGACACACGGTTTCGGTTTGTCCTGCTCCTCCGCACCCGCTGCAGCAGCTGCAGGACGTGACGGGGTGCTAATGAGCTGGACCAGGTGCGAACAGCGGACCTTAATATAGGCTGTAGGCTGTGTGGCGGCTCCTGATCTGAGGCCCTGCAGGCCTGACTGGTTCAGCCGCGTGTTCCTGTCCGTCCACAGTTACTGACGCGGTTCCGCCGTTTGTGTTTGTAGGTAATGGATATGAGCAGCACCAGTGAGTGTTTTGGATGTGGCCGCTCCGGTCACTGGGTGAAGAACTGCCCCAGTGCGTCCCGCGGCCGAGGGCGGGGCAGGGGTCGAGGAAAGGGTGAGTATGCCCACACGTGGATTGTTTGGTTCTCTAACTTAATGATACTAATTAAATATAATTAAATATAACGATAAGTTATTACTGATCCTACTGTAGAAACAACCTGGATTTCAAACCCTTGTTCCCCAAGTGTTTTAACTAAGAAATACTACTGATAATAATAGCACACTAAAACGATAATACTATTATTGATAACGATTACTTTCTTGTTCTGCAGATCTGTTCTGCTACCGGTGTGGAGAGCAGGGCCACATCGCCCGGGACTGTGAGCAGACCGAGGATGGTAAGAGGCAGATCGTCTCTAACGCTGCTCGTATACAGGCGTCTGAATATTAATGGTTACGCTTAAGTAGCGGTAGATGCCTTATTTGTTTCAAGAATCTGATCTCTCTCTCTAGCCTGCTACAACTGCCACAGGAGCGGCCACATCTCCCGCGACTGCAAGGAACCCAAGAAGGAGCGCGAGCAGTGCTGCTACAACTGCGGTAAAGCCGGCCACGTGGCTCGGGACTGCGACCATGCCAACGAGCAGAAGTGCTACTCCTGCGGCGGCTTCGGGCACATCCAGAAACTCTGCGATAAGGTCAAGTGCTACCGGTACGTCCCAGTCAACCGACAAACGTAGGCAAACGTAGTTTTTAAAGTGTAAAGCGTGGTCGGTTCTGTGGTACGTGACCCCCAATATGTTGCAGTATCAGTTTTTTTGTAAGCACAGCCCTAGTTGTTTTTCTTTAAGTAAATGACTACAATTAAACAAACGATAGCAGGTCGGCACCTTTGCATGTAATGGACATGTAGCCGCATCAAATGTGATGTAAAGGAAAGTTGTGAAAGCAAACAAGGAAAGGCTCAGGGTATGTGTATTTCATAACTATAAATAAAAGTGCAATTTGTAACTTCAGTAATTCGATTTCACCAAACCTAAGCTCCTTTTAGGAATGCCTTTAAATCATTAGGATGCTCTTGTGCCCTGAATTTTGCAGTTCAGACCAGAGATTGCACTGAAAACACATTTAAATTGGATACTGCTCAAATTAAATGTGATCGGCACAGAAACGGGACTGTATATGGGATTATGAGACCGATTACTAGACTCTGTGAATTTGTCTTCATATAATAAGTTTTTAATTCACGATCTCACCATAAATGCAGAACCAGCAATAGTAACAATAACATTAAAGTAAAAAGCGCTCTTGTATCGGTGTTGGACCTGAAAAAATCAGCCTGTGACTAAAACGTACGTAATAACTGCATTTTTATTGTAGCGTGCCTGCTCTAAGCCAGAAGTGCTGGTCTAGAACCGGGCTAGGATCTTTTAGGATCAGTTTGCACGCATTATAACAAAATAGCTTTTTAAAATGACAACAAACACAGATGGCTTTTGGGGGGCAGTACCTTCAGGTCTGTGAGGAGAAATCATGCACCACTCTGATGAGCTGATGCACAAACCTTCCACAATCTCTGAGACCTGCACACACACACACACTACAAAACACACACACACACACTACAAAACACAACACGAATGAGAATCTCTGACATCCTGAACGTTTCTGTCCTAATCGCTGCTCAGGTGCGGTGAGATCGGCCACGTGGCGGTGCAGTGCAGCAAGGCCAGCGAGGTGAACTGCTACAACTGCGGCAAGACGGGTCACCTGGCGCGAGAGTGCACCATCGAGGCCTCGGCGTAGTCGCCTCCCCTCCCTCTTCGTCGGCCCCTCCTTTCTCACATTGATGGTTGGTTGTATTATTTTCTCGGGAATCCTCTTCATCGGCCGAAGGTTTGGCAGACGGAGGCACGTCCCGGTCCCGCGAGCCGCTCGCCGTGTAACACGGGGGGTTGAAAAAAGTCTTTCTGCATTCAGTTCCTGATGTGTGATGTTTAGTTTTCGGTAGAGGTGTTCTGTACAGCGCTTTATAACGACCCCCCCTTCCACGCCGCGGAGGGCGAGGCGCGCTCGGGCTCGCGAAACGCCAGGGGGAACCCTTGTCTGGATTTATTTTGAATTACGAGAGCGTGGAAGGAGACGAGTTGGGCTTTTGAGAGAAAGAGACTATGACCGGGATAAACCATTCAGAAACCACCGGAGTAATCCATCTTAACCCGCGCCGCCGAAACAAGCCGGGCCCGGCGGAAATCTTTCTAATAGTAGAGCTAATGATGATGCAGAATTCATGACATATTACGCTGACGCAAAACATCGCTCATTTCTTGCCAAAAAAAAGGTTCCAAAAGTCGTTCTAGTTGTTATTTGATCACAAGGAAAAAGTTTGGACAGAAAAAGAAAATCAGATCTTATTTTTGTACACTATCACTTTGGACTACTGTGAGAATATCATTTTGCTCGTACTCGGTTTTAAGGCAGAAGGAAGATGCAACTTGAGTCCTGTAAACATAGAAATGTAATTTTAAACTATCAATAAAGCTGGAGGAGGATCGGAAAACACGACTGCGTCTCTTATTTCACTTTGTTTTTATGGCCGATGCTTCCAGGGAGTCCCGGACCGTCCCTGCACGTTTCAGTGAAGTTACCAAATGTTACCGTGTCTGCTTTATTTGTCAAGTAGGGACTGAGAGGCAGCAGGTAAGAAACTGAACCAAGGTCCAAAGGCCACAGTTTTACACCGGTAGTGGTTTTTAGCTGGTTTAGACTGGTCAGTGTTAGGTCAGTCCCGGTTTTAACTGGTCACTCATTGTTTATTGCTGGATTGTATTCGTGCATATAACATCGAGGCTGCCCAAGGAGTTTGGGTCACTTTTTTTTTTTTTTTTTTTTTTTTTTAAGTCTTGGTTCTCCTAAAGTTTCTTGCTTATAAAGTGCAAGGAGTTTTTCCTTGCCACTGTCGCCCTAGGCTTTCTCAGTTTGGATCTTGGGCCTAGATACTCGTAAGGCTGCCTAGAGTCGATGCTCCATTGTAAAAAGCGCTGTGGAAATACATTTGGCATGGATTAAACTGGCCAGTAAATGAGTTTAGTGCTGGTTTAGACTGGTCAGTGGTTAGTGCTGGTTTGATACAGGTTTAAACTGGTGAATAAAGTAGTTTAATGTTGGTTTAACTTCACTGGTGGGGATTCATTACTGGTTCAGAAGAGGGCTAGTTTAGTGACTGGTGAGTCAGTCTTCGCTTAGCTTAAGCTGGTAAACACTGCTTAGTGATGGTTAAATGCAGGTTTAAACTGGTCAAACAAAGTAGTTTGATGCTGGTTTTACCTCATTGGTGGGGATTCAATATTGGTTACCTACCCTAGGCTTGCTCAATTAATCTAAATAATCTAAACTTGTAAAGTTGCTTTGAGACAATGCTCCATTGTAAAAAGCGCTATATAAATAGATCTGACTTAACTTGGTTCAGAAGAGTTTAGTTTAGACCAGTCTGTCTTAGCTTAATGTTAGTTTAAGCTGGTTAATGCTGGTTAAGACTAAGATGATTTAATGCAGGTTTAACTGGTTGATTAAGTATACATCAGTTTAATGGTGGTTTATACTGATCAGTACTGGTTTAGTGCTAGTTTAGACTGGTCAGTGTTTAATGTCAGTTTCATCAGGCTGGTTTGGACTGCTCAGTGATGGTGTAATACAGGTTTACCCCGGGAAAAATGTACTGTGACATTTGACAGTAGGACCATGAAGTGGCCAAATTACCATTAAACGTTCATAGTAGAACTGTGACTTCCATGGTCAAACTGAAAGTTCACATCAAAACTGTCAAGCGATTCAGTTTTACTATAAAAATTCACAGTACATTTTCCCTGGGACACTGGTCAATTAAGTAAAAGTTAAATTGTGGGTTCACCTCATCAATGGGGGTTTAATACTGGTGCAGTGCCTTTTTAGTGCGTGATTAGCTGGTTTATACTGTGAGGCCAACAGGAATGTCAACATCTCAACTTATTTCTCACTCTAGTGAACTAATTCACTTTTTCCTACTGGTTTCTCTATAGTTTAAACCTTCCGCCACCAGGCCAGTAATTAGTGTTCTTTAATATAAAATTAGCGATTTATTTTACACGGTAGGTTAAACTTGATGTCCTGAAATAAGATTTGATCGGAATGGATGTTTTTTGCTGATCACATTAGCTACACAACCCCTGCAGCAGCTCAAATATGAACTATTTTAGTTTAATTACCAACTGAGTAAACATGAGGGGAAAAACGAACGACTGGTTTGGAAACGTTTGGACACCGTTTCTGACGATCTGTTACTGGTTTTCTACGGTCTCAGAACTTCACTGACTGACTATTGGTTTGGTTAAACGTCCAGGGGGTATTTCAGAAAGCAGGTTTAACAATCCCTGAGTTCAAATCTGAACTGTCCAACTCAGAGTTTTCGGTTTCAGACCGGGGGATAACGGTTAGTTCCGTCAACTCCGAGTTACTTTACCCCGAGTAAAGCTCGTGCACGAGGAGATACAAAGCCCTCCTCAGTGGAACACAGATAACACGGATCAGCCCGGTAACGGGAGAGAAAACCGGGCTCAATCCTCACACTTCCACCCAGTGGAGTTAGAGATAAGTGCGTATAGATAATTTTAGCATATATTTAGGGAAAAAAAAACTAATACAGTAGCAAAATAACGTGAGCTGGCGTGGCAAAAAAAAAGAAATGCTGCTCTAGTCAATGTCAGTAATAACTGAAAAAAAGTTTTATTCCGAGTGTTCCACTTATTTTATTTTACGTGTGCGTGCGGATGTTAATATGTATGCAGGTGCAACCCAACAAGCACAAAATGTAGCTACTTATCAGGAACTAAAGATGAAACACAAAATATAACTCAAACAGGTAAGCTATAATATCATTACCATGCAATCGTGATGTTGTTTAGCTACCCTACATAATTAAATAATACTCAGTGGTAATGTCACATGTGTAAGTAGCTAGTGACATTTCCCTACGAGAGAAAAAGAGTAAAATTGTTCAGCCATTCCAACAGTATTTCATATTATTTATTTGAAAGCAACACCTACCTGCCTTTATACATATAAGTCTCCTAATTTGCTCAGTGTTGGATGTGTTCAAATTTGACCTCCATTATAGCCAATAGAAAAAGGCTGAGGGCCAAAAACAGGTGGGGGTTCACCACCTCTCACAGTGACTGAAGAGATGGCCCTCATTCAAAACACTGGGTGACCTGATGCTGAAGGCATCCCTGGAGGAAGCTCATCTAACCCAGCCACCCCCCAGGACCCAGTGGCCTACATAAGAGGGTAGTCATTCAAATTAAGGATATAAACTTATGTATATTCTTCACTTTGCCACTGTGGGATCAGTGATGCCACCCATCCATTACTAGACACAACTTGGCACACAGATTTTCTTGTAGCAGTACAATTCTTTGTAATTGACTGCTGTTACCTTTCCAGATTCTTCATATTTCATGGTGACTCAGAGTTACATATTTGTAAAACTGTGATGCACACTGTTGTAGAAACAAAAGTCCAGTTAGGTACATTGTCTTTTTAAAATGAGAAATATTAGTACAATTAGTTAAAGTTATAATTGAACTGTCTAGTCCTCTCAATTTTCTGCCAGTTACTGTTGGTGTAATCTGGTGGAGCCATAACAGAGCTCCATGCAGGTGTAAGTACTTTCTATACTCCACAGAAAATTGTTCATTTGTATTGCAGAAAGGTAATGAGGAAGCCTTGTCAGCTGCCACAGAGAGGGAAGATACAGAGAGGCCTACTGAGGCTTACATCTTGAAAATCACATCTAACAGTTGATCATACAGAGTGCTGCTGGAAATCACAATGGGGAGAAGGTCCATCCACCTCCACAGCACAATGTACCTCAGTAAGATGTGATTCAGAATTGGCCCATGACTTAGACCTAGCACTGTGATATTCAATGTCAATTTTGGTGTTCCTGTAGCTCCCTGTAAAAGGTGTATTTTTAGAAACAAACTGAAAAATTTAATTTAGAAATGGATCACATAAGGCTGCATATATAAAAGACAATAATGGAAATACAACTGCTGGAACATCAGTTAAAGGTGGATGAGGTGCCCACAGGTGGATGATTTTACTTGTTTGAAGAACAAGATATTAACCTCTGTAGTGCATCTGTACTTGCAGGAAATAAAGAAGACTTCATAAAAAGGCAGACATATTGTTTTTATTTGACCCTGGGGAGGTGATAGGCTAATCAGTAATGATGGTAGCAGATTGTTCTCTCACTGCTCTTCCATCTCGTGCATCAGTGATGTGGTCAGGATTTATATCAGGATCGGTCACTGGATGAGTGGGACATTGTCTGATCACCAGTCAGTGAGATCCCCAATGCTCATCTCTACCCTGGCTCATGTCCTGCAGTGAGCCAAGTTATAACATTGCTGTGGGCCAGGGCTCAGGATCAGGGCAAGGGGTCAGCAAATATGGCTGGCAGGGGAACCTTCTTTCTGTAATTACAAGTCACAGACCCAGGCACTTTGCTTCCATGTTGCTGATGATGTGGGCTGTATCACATATGATCTTCACACTGCAGAACAGTAATTAACTGCAGTGGCGGTATTGTGATTTGTATTTCATTTTGTAATGCAAAATTATTTAGGCCTACCTGCACATTAATGTTGTGGGAAAACGTCCTATTCACTTAATCTCCTTCATTTAGCAGAGAGCGCCATCTATGCAGCCAATCACACTTGGAAACCCTAAAATCATATTAATATTAAAATCATATTAACTGATTCAAGTCTCAAAGCTTCATACTAAATAAATTACTTGTTGCTTAGACTGATACCCTGAAATTATGTGGGATTCTTCTTTGATCAGGTTTAGGCTCTGTGACTTGGGAACACCACACAAAGGTTTATAGTAACCGTTTTAATGCAAGAGTCAGTGTGACAGCCCGACAGACGGCTGCTTTTAGAATATGCTCAGCATCACTGATTTTCTATAGAAAACTCCCCTTGACAAAAACCTGGAGCACAACACAAAGAATTTGCTCCGAACTCAGGGCGTGTCCACGGAGGGTCATATGAGCGATTGACAGCGGAGAAGATTGTTCATAGAAATGATGGACTGTGCTGAGAAACGCTAAGGCTCACACAGATAATCATCAGGGAACGAGGAAACATTACAGCGGGGTCTGATCAGCCTCTCCCGACGGAGATTTCTCCATAGTATTAGTGCTTCGATGTGATAAAAACTCAGGGTTGGTTTAAGTAAACCTGCTAGCGAGCAGCTTAGCTTCACGGAGTATGTTCCCCGGAGTAACTGACTCCAAGTTACGCTGAAGTTACTTTGTGAAACCGGAAGCCTAGAGTATCCGTAAACTCTGAGTCAGCTTACTCCGAGTTTTCACTAAACCTGCTTTCTGAAATACCCCCCAGAAGTGTTAAATATCTAACTACGTTAACAAAAGTAAATAAAGCGGTTATAAAACTTCTAGCTTGTTAGATTAGCAAACTAGCGCAAAAACACGCATAAAAAACGCCCAGTCACCGTTCACCATAACTCGTCGACTCTAGGCACCATCTTGTGGTGGAGCGGTGATATTGCAAGCTGTAACGACAGTACTGCTCGTTTGTGTTTGTATTACAGATCCAAACGTTTATTTCGTATCTTAATAAAACAAACGATCACATTTGGAGCACGTAAAAGAAAATAAATCACATTTCGTTCACAAAAAGAAAATAAAGCGTTTTAAATCTCTTTAATATTGATGTTGTGCCGCCTGTGCAGGGTGTCGATGATTTGCGGCAGGATCTCCATGTCGGGCAGAGGCCTCTCCATGTCGTCGTTCCCCTGCGCTAATCTTCTCACGCTCGCCCTGTGTTTGGGTTTGAGCGAGCGCAGGGATTCAGCGTCGAATCCGGTGTGCCTTTCACTGATCCCCAGAATGAAGGTCAAACCCGTGGCCAGGTAGAGAGTCCAAGCTAATAGCGCGATCAGGATTCCCAGCATGAATCCGGCGGCTAGGTTAAAGTGGCTGCATGGATTTTTCACGCAGTAGGAAAGCTCTGCATCCATGAGACTGACGACGGCCCTGCCTGCTAGAGACGCTGGACTGGAACACCTAGGTTGGGCCGTGACCATGTCTCGGTTCCTCAGGAGCCAGAGACGAAAGTACTGAATATTACATCCGCAGTGGAACGGGTTCCCGGAGAGATCCAGCACCCGAAGGTCGGTGAGTGTGTCGAAATGTCCTGGAGGAACCGTACTCAGGTGGTTCCGGGGTAGATGGACCTCCGTGGTGGACTCTGGGATGACGGGGATCCAGTCGAGATCTTCTGAACTGCAGTTAATGACCAGTCCAGATGCAGGAGATGTGAAGAGAATGAGAGCAATCTGTGACATCTGCACGAGAAGCAGAGCAAGTCCAGGACCTGAAGTCATCCTGTATGTGAGAGAAAAGTGTAGAAGATTAAACACAGCATTAAATCCCATGTATAGCATTCCAGCATTATAATTTAGAACTCCCAGATATGCAATATTGGATCCTGTCCTAAAACCATGGTTTAGTTCTTAATTGAACTTTTTTTATGGTTAACCATCTGACATTTACTTCATTGTGTGTTTCTGGTTAAAGAAGCCGTATTGAAATAAAACCTTGATATCAGAAATGTTTTCAAAGGAAGGCAAATTCAACAGAGACCAAAACAAGTAGAGGTTAAAACGTTTGTACGTACCTGTCAGTTCCGTCTGCAGTTCCGACTCCTCTCATCCTTATTAGAGTAAAAAATCAACGTCAGAAAAAGGTTAGAATATCACTTTCTTCATTACGGATGTTGTTCCACCATGTCAAAGTTCTAACCCACAGCTCAGACGGTGCTGCCTGCAACCAAAAGATAAGTGGGGCAGGTTCCAAATCAGCATCTAATGCACCCTTATTGACTTAGACTTGATCCCCTTAGAGTTTTCCCTTTCAATAGCTCATACATTTAAGAAAGGTTTGTTGGATGAATTTTCAAAGCTTGAAGTAAACATCAGAAAGGGTCCAGAATGGGTCTATGACCTGACTGATGGTCTGTTTGTAAATTCCCTGACTAAGTCAAGCAGGAGTAAAACTAGGGGTGACTTTGAGGATCAGAGCTGTACTGAAGACCCAATGACACCATTCCCTAATTTCTTTTCACCAAAAAATGTACATTTTAACCTAATTTTGGACCGTTTCCCACTTGTGAAGGAAGAACCTTTGACTGGAAAGACACCAACAAATCAGAGAAAACTTTCTTTAACGCTGAACCCATGTTCCTCAAAGCAAGCACTTGGTTTACAAAGTATTACAAATGGAACTGTGTAAAAGTAAAAGATAATGAGGGATGAATGATGAATAAAAACCCTGCCTAATGTACAAAAGTGGACCAAACCTTTTGCGAGGAAGTTATTTCTATAGCGCTCTTTACAGTGGAGCATTGCCTTAAAGCAGCTTTACAATTTTAGATGATCTTCTAATATCCAAGTCCAATCCCAATTGGAGCAAGCCTCAGGCGACAGTGGCAAGGAAAGTCCCTAAACAGCAGAAACCTTTGGAGGATCAAAACTCAAAAAGGGACCTATGCTCCTTGATTAGATATCTGTATCTATAAGCACAATATATGCGATAGGTCACTAATACTCTTTGCGAGAACCTGTCGAGTAATTTACTTATAAAGGTTGCTTTGGTACGTATTTATGAAAAGTGTGATCAGGAGTAATGATAGACCGATTAATCGGCAAACTGATTAAAGCCATTTGTGAGATATGCGATGTCAGCGCTCATGAGGCAGGTGTTCAAAAATAGTGGAGAAAATGCAGAGAGACTTTTTCCTTCATTAAAACTTGCAGCTCCTGAACTAGGACTACTGAGAGACTTAAAACAAAAGGCAGGGCCATTTATGAGAGGATAAAGAAGAAAAGAGGACTAAACTTTGCTTTTTATGGCTTATGAAGCCTGTCAGCTGTCATTACAGAAACGTATTGGGTCTGTTACACCACTATACAACATCGTCATGACTGGGAATTAGTCAGCGACATAAACTTAAGGGCCAAGTGGAGTGGTTTTGGCTGATCGTTGGTCAGTCTCTAAAACTGGAGAAGGCGTTGGGCGTCCAAGTCTGTGAGCTAAAGATAAGCTTATCTACACTTTTAGAAGATGCTCCACTGAAATGCAGGCCTGTACTACTTTCCAAAACAAGTTGGGTCAATTTAGGGCTAGTAATGAGATTTAGAAAAAACTAAATTTCAAACAGGAGATTATAGTCATGAAATGGTACAAAAGCAGCATCCACAAAATGTAAGGAGTAAAGATGATCAGAGGATCTGCAGTTTATCACCAAATGTTTAAGAGCAATGTACCGCAAAGACAGACTGGAAGGGATTTATATATTCCTCCCTCTACAGAGCATAATATCATTAAACCATTCAAGGAATCTGGAGGAATTTCCTAAAAAGCCTAAACTGCAGAGGGGTGATCTCCACTCCCTCAGATGCATCAAGAACCATCATTCATCAGTAGCTGATAGAACCACATGGACAAGGGATTCCTTTATCAAACCTTTATCAAGCTCTACAGTACAGAGTTACATTCACAGATACCACTTAAAACGTTACTGTGCTAAAAAGAAGCCTCATGTTAGCTGGGCTTGGAGGCATCTGGGATGGACCATCACACAGTGGGAACAGGGACTGTGCTCAGACCCATCAGTATCACAGACCATCCAGACTGTTATGAGGAACAAGTCCATGGTATGGGGCCGGGGCAGGGCCCTTGTTAAAGTTCAATAACCCTCCTGTGATGCAGCATGAGAAAATGACGACGAAGAAGAAATCAAGGTGGGTTTAACATTTTTATTTCTCAACATCGTCACAGTTTGACATCGATCAGATCTTACAAACAGACTGCAGATCAGAATAAAAGCATTTCCCTTTAAATCCTGGCATTCTTTTTTTTCTTCTTCCCTAGAGCAGCAGCAGCAGGTCCGGTAGCTCAGCCCAACAGGAACCCAAGCTGGGACCAAACGCCGACCTCTTACACCATAGAGCCTCTGTATATTAGGTTTCTACACTATGTACATCCACGGTTGGTCCTGATCACTAAACCTCTTATTTACATTTAGTGTGTGTTGCTCTTTAGGCTCTCTCTGTTTCTACGTGAAGGATGGACGATCTGCATGCTGCAAACACAACGCAGTACAACAGCAAAGTCAACAACCAGGCTACAAACGGAAGGAGGAAGAAATCGGACCGCCGGGTCCAGCGGCTCACAGTGAACGAGACGTCTAGGGTTCTTCGTTCTCTGCAGGATTGGAGACGTTTCGGGATGTAAATGGACAGAGCGTCGGTCGTGGAACCGCAAAACAAAAACCAGTCTGTGGGTCCGTGGTGGGCCGCCGTGGGTCCGTGTGTGCTTGGTTTCGTACATTCTACGTTCTTCTGGAAGGAAGGAGGAAGGGTTTTGCATAATCTGTCTGAACGTTTATTCGCCTGAAGTCCAGGATTGCACATATAACACTGATTTATTATTGAAAGAAAAAAAGAAGAATTATAATAATAATCACGACAAACGACAGGACGCACAAGTATCAGACGTTCCACTAAGTTCCAGGATGGAAACATATTGCACGTACGTTACGGAGAAAAAGAAACGCTTTCGGTCACTGGCCTCGGATTTGTGCATAAACTGATCCCGTGCAGGATTTTGTGCAGACGCAGATTATGGAACCTAAACTAAACTAATCTACCTAGACTATCAGATTGCATCGGTTTTTGTTTTTTCATTGTTACGTCGTGAAAGCTTTTTTTTGCGTTCCCAAAATAGGTACAAGATGGGCAAGTGCTCGAGTGGGAGACGTCAAGATATTTGAACTCTATAAAAAAGAAAAAGTGCATTACCCAGGTTGCACTTCTGTACAGCTTAACCGTCACACTCTTAGAAAAAGGGTTCATCCATGATACATGGCCAAAAATATACGGACACCCTTCATATCAAACACTGACCTTTCTTAAGGAGTCGCCTGTAAGTGCTACAATCGAGGAGCAGCAACGTGTCAGAACTTCATCAGGAACCTTGGTTACTTGAATGGAGCTCGCCGGAGCTTGGTCTTCAACGTTCAATCATCTGTTCATCATTAAAGATCCTCAACGTCCAAACCACCACTGCTGGACTCTGGAGTGATGAGTCTGGGGTTTGGCTAACACCACTAGAGTTCTACTTTCCTGAGGTTTGGTTTAGGAGGAGTAACGGAACGAGGATTAGGGGTTTTCACGTGACAACGAACTTCTAGAGGCTCGTGAGCTTCCAGCTTTCGAGCTCCATCAAGAAGTTTGGAACAGGGCGGAAGAACTTGAGTCCTGACCAACAGGTTTGAACTGGAATCTCCAACATCAGGATCCAAAATGTGCTGCAAAGAAGAAGCGGCAGGTTGGAGGACTTTCTTTGGGATTGAACCCCTCATAATCTTTCTTAAACACTTTCGTAAATCCGGTCCCTGATCTCTTCTTCACGTAGAACGTAAACAAAGTTCGAGTTGATGCTTCCTGACCTTAATTCACGTAAATTGCGCTCTTATTTGCGCATTATTGTTTTATCAATACATTTTGTCGCTGGTTGAACCTGTTAACCTTTTTCCTAAGAGTGCAAGCTTCGTGTTCAGTTCTACACCACCTCAAAATATTGCAAAGGCGTCTAAAGCTCCAAAATAGCTTACGATACGATGCGTCCCATTCCCATTAATTATCTTCTACTGCACCGTCGTACTTAAAAAACTCTGAATATATATTTATATTTTTTTACATTATATAGAACATCTTACAGGATGCAGTTACGCTACTGAACACCAGTTACACACAGTACACTATAATACACACAGAGAGAGATACGCAATGAGTATTGGCACATTTATAAATCAGCGCCAGACGCGTGAAGCCATTATTCACAAAATTAGGACAGACCCCGGAATGGGTGCTGGCGTTACTGTTGACGTCATTAGGTGTCTGGTGGACTAAACATCCACTAGGGGGCAGAACAGAGCATCATCATTTTAAAAATATTTCAATTTTAGGCGAATTTTGGACTAAATATCCACTAGGGGCAGAACAGAGCATCGGAATTACACAAAGTCTCAATTTTAGGCAACTTTTGAACCACTAGGGGACAGAATAGAGCATCGTAACTGCACAAATCAAAAATCAATGTTATGCTTCTGTCCTCTAGGGGGCAGAACAGAGCAGTGTAATTTTTAAAAGTTCTTAATTTTATGTGACTGGTGGCTTGAACATCCACTAGGGGACAGAACAGAGCATCGGAATTGCCCAAAGAATCAATTGTAGGCTTCTGCCCTCTAGGGGGCAGAACAGAGCATTGTAACTTTAAAAAAATGCTTCAATTTTACCGGATTGCACAAAATATCATCTTCACGCCAAGAATAACACCAGCGTCCTCGAATCGCTCTTACTGTCCGGGGTTGGTGTTTGGGGTCGTGAGACGTTCTATGACCAGCTTCTACTAAAATAAAAATCGCATCTCACGGGATCGAATAAAAAAAACAGTCCGTACGATACGTCATCGCCTTTTAGGGTGGTCCGACCAAAGCCCGTCAGAAGTAGTCTCCTGCGGAGCCCGGTACGGACGTTCCTCCATCGCCGGTCTCCTCACACCACCGTGCTGATGCCACAGTGCTTGGGTTTGGCCCCCACCGGGCAGGGCGTCGCCGGCTCTCGATGGTGCCACTGATGATGATGCTGATGATGATGGTGAGGGTGGCGATAAGCACCGTGGCCCGAGTGCTGCCGGTAGAGCCGGAGCCCGGCCGGGGGTGGGTCGTAGTGATGATGGTGCTGGTAAGGAGGAGGGTTCTGGGGGAGCGGGCAGTGCTTGTTTCGATGGGCATCCAGCTGGGCTTGGGCGGTGTGGTGCAGGTTGGTGGGGTGGGGCTTGTGGGAGATCAGGGTTGGATGGGCGGGGTGATGAGACACCGGAGGGGGGTGAGGGGGAGGTTTTCCTCGCTTGCTGCCAAACAGCGTTCCCAGCAGGGTGGTGGAGGAGGAGTGGTTGGTGCCCGGGTATTGGGGCGGGCGAGGTGGGCACTCTCGGGTGGACGGCACCCTCCGCCGCAGCTGGGGAGGACTGCTAATGATGGAGCCCTGTGGGCACAAACATGCCAAGAGGTTTGCCGTCAGATTGAGAACCAACACACCTGGTGCTCTGAGGAACAGGTGAGTCTGGGTTAGCAGGGGGCGGAGCTTAAGTTCAGTCAGCCAATAGCAAACTTGATTACATTGTTAAACTGAATGGATGAATTCATCATTTGCCCAATTGCTCCCTCCCTCATTCATTCCTTCATTTACTCACTCATTTTATTCCTAGTAAGTGCTTTATCCTGAACCTCCCTCCCTCACTCACTGACTCACTCCTTCACTGATTTACTCATTTAGCCATTCACTCACTCACTTTCAGTACTTTCCTCACTCTCTCTCAAGGCATCACTCATTCACCCAGTTGTGCCTTTATTCACTCACTCATTCCTCTAGTCACATACCCACGTACTTTCTCATTCCGAGTAAGTGCTTCATCCTGAACAGAGCCTCACTCATTCATTCAATGAGCTACACAATTACATTTTCTCAGAATGTCAATCACTCAGTCATTCATTCGCTCGCCCACTTATTTACTCACTGACTCACACTCACTTACCTATTCAATTACTTTCCCATTCAGTCATCATCATTCATTCACCTATCCACTGATTTATTCATTTATTCACTAAATCACACTCACTCATTCACTTACTGACTCAGTCATTCCCTTACATATTCATTCATTCACCACACTTTTACTCACCAACTCACTCATTCACTACTTTCCTCAATTTATCTCAAGGCACCACACATCCACAGACTCACTCATTCATTCAGTTATATTTTTACTCATTCAATCATTACTCTATTAAGCTCTTCATCCTAATCAGTCTCATTCACTCATTTACTTGATCACTCAATCACCTACTCAGTTACTCACTGAATCAGCCATTCATTTTCTCAGAATATAAATCCCTCAGTCACTCATTCACTTACTTATTCAATTAACTTTTCATTCAGTCATCACTCATTCATTCACCTACCCACTGACATTCTTTTACTCACTAACTCCCACTCATTCATTTCCTCACTCACTCATTCATTTACTCACTCGTATTCATTCATTCATTCACCACACTACTCACTCATGACTCACTCATTCACCGACTTACTCATTTTGTCATTTACTCACTCGCTTCATTCACTCAGTCACATCTTCATTCGTTCCAAGTGCTTCATCCTAATCAGAGCCTCATTCACTCTCTCATTCAATCACCTACTCAGTTACTCACTGAATCAGCCATTCATTTTCTTATAAGATAAATCACCAAGTCATTCGTTCGCTCACTCACTCATTCACTTACTGACTTATTCATTCAGTTACACCTCATTTCTTCCCATACTCATTGACATTCATTTACTTACTGACTCAGTCACTCACTCAATCACTTATTCATTCACTCATTTGTTTCTCCCCCCGGAGACAAGCCCCATTAACCAGAGATCATGATCGAACCGGGGGCCCTGGAGCTGTGGCACCGGCACTACCTGCTTGTAAATAAAACACCATTCATGATGTCATCAGGTCTAGTCTGCGATTGGCTGAGCAGATTGAAAGTAAGCTCCGCCCTCATCCAGCCAGACTGTGGCACGCTGTCCTCGTACGTTCGTGCTGTAATAGAGAGTAATCGTTATAGATATAGTAATAAATAACCCGGTCCATGTTCAGATCGCGGGCTGCTGCGTCTGTGTCAGGAGTAATACAGAATACAGGGCGGTGATGTGACAAGGCCGTACGGGAGAGAGTTAAAAGGAGAATTCAAAAATCCAGATCCATCATTTATCATCTGATATCCAGTGACGACATCGAGATTGGACTCAACCGCTTTCGGTGTTTGTAGTTTTACTTGTTGGTTCTGTGTTCATTCAAAAGCAGCAGCACCACCACTTTGACCTGGGTTCGATGCCCATGGTGCCTGCTGGATGGGTCGGGACGCATCACTGCAATAGTAACAACTGCCAGACCTGTGAGGGACTGGCAACCCGGTGCGTCTTCTCCACGTGTTCAAAGGCTCTGCAGACGGTGCCGGTCCATTGCAGAGTTACATAACCCTACCCCGTGGTTCGAACCCATGTTCACGCAATCAACACATTACACATTATAAGGGCTTTCTCCTTGCCACTTTCACCTCTGGCTGGTCTAAACTCCACTTTACGTAACGCTGATTTTGGAAAGACAATTTCTGCTAAGACCGAATGGACATCGTTATGACCCGTAATGTTCTCTTGAACTCCTGAGATCTTGAGCTTGAGATCCCCAGTGATTGGTTGAAGGTGCCAGACTGGGTAGGCGGGTAACTGAACAGTCTGTTCTCCTAGTGGACGTGGATGAAATGTGAGGTTTAATGCCAACAGGCAGGGACAGTGGCGGAAAAGCAGGTAAGGTACTGGTCCATGGACTTGAAGGACCAGTGTTCAAATCCCTCCTCCGCCAAGCGAAGGGTACGGGCCAGTGCTCACCAGTTTAAGCCCTGTCCAAGTCCTGTCAAAAGCATCTACGATGGGCACAAGTGTCAGAACTGGACGTTGGAGCAATGGAAGATTCCCGCTTTCCATCACATGGATGGTTGGGTACGTGGGCAGAGTTTACCTGGATGCACTTTGGCTCTAGGCTCTGGCATTTCGGCTGATTGGTGTATGACTATCCAAACTCCCATTATCCGAACGCCCTAACTCACTATCCAAAACAATAACCCAAGGCAACGTACGATATTCGGTAGACTAGCAGCGGTAGACGTTGTTCTGAACTGCTTCTGCGTAGCCAGTGGTTACTTATGAGGTAACAGAGCTGGAAGAAACAGTAAAAAGCGTCCATGATAAACAAGACATTGTTCGTTAGAAGGAGAATAAAATCAGTATTGTCCCCAGGAAATAATAACACTGTGCTCCGGTTTTATGGACATTCATTATCCGAACCCTTTCCTAGAACAAGGACGCATTCGGATGATGTAGAAATGATCCAAACATCTACACACTGAAAGACAGGACATCAAATGATGGATCTGGAATGGAATCCTCCTTAGAAAACACAATGATACACAGCATGATAACACCATGATCACACACAATGTAGAAACAGACCAGGGAGGAGTCTCACATGCGTCTGGTCAGGGGTGATGGCAGCAGATCCTTGGCATGCAGAGGGAGAAACCATCCGGCTACCCATTTAGAAGTGGTATTGTCTAGTTGACGATGTATTGCCTTTAAATAATTGATGATCGGGATCTAACGTTCTAACTGTATAAACGGAGCTATTTGAACACTAAAACGTCATCAGAAGTCCTAAAAGTAGATAAAGAGAATCTGATTGAACAAATTAGACAAAAATATTATAATAAAATGATCCAATATTACATATCTGTGAGTGAACCTTTGCTTTTGGTATCTGGTGTGCCCCCCTAAACGTTTGAGGTAACTGTTTGGAGGAATTGGAACCTCCAAACAAAACAGCCAAACCATGATACTACCACCACCATGTTTCCCAGATGGGATAAGGCTCTTATTCTGGAATGCAGTCTTCTTTTTGGAGAGCAGTGGCTTCTTCAAATAAAAGAGCCAGCAGTTTGGACCATCCAGAGTAACCGCCACTGAGCTGAGAATGATGAGAGAAATCTAACCATTAACTGAATTACATCTCTTCCAAGTCCTTCCAACATAACAGCACTGAATCTTCAGCTAGAAAAGCTTGATGATTGACGTCCTCAATCTAGAAGCTCTCCAGATCCTCGGCGCTTTCTCGTGGAACCTCCTGTTCAGATCACGACTAAGATCATGGAAGATCCAACCAAGATCCAGTTGTAGATTCTAGTGGTACTTCACAGATTCTAGGAGGTTCCTCTGCTTCACCTTCCAGATTGATTGGTTTGTAGTTGTAGATTTCTCGAACCCTCATACTGGCTGCTCTTCTAGCAGCTTCCTTCAAGGTCCGGTTGGTTCGTTGTCGTACCTGTTGGTGCAACCGGGGTCTACGATTTCCATAAATGTACGAGATGACTGAACCTGCTCGGGATTCTTCTAAACAAGGAGTCGATTGCGGAGAGCCAAACACCAAACAAGCGAGTGCAAACCAAAGGCTTCGCTTCGTGCCCGGAAGCATGGCGTGCGTCAGATCATCACACGATCATCATGTCTCCGAGCGACGGCCGAGCGATGGCACATCAGCGAGGGTTAGTGAGGAACATGCTTGCGCGGAGGGTCGCGGGAGGAAGGGCAAGCAGTTGGTGCATGCATGTGAGCCGGCAGGCAGGTTAGGCAACGCAAAGGATACGTCAAACAGTGAAGCGTAAAAGAGGCTGCAAGAACACAGAGTTCAGAGGGTTCGGTTTGGTTTGGTTAATGCTTCGAGTCACGAGCAGAGAGGAACTCGACAGCCGCCGCTTTCCTACTTACTTCCATATTGCTGTCTAGAGATCCTGCACTGGTGCGGCGCCCCCGCTTGCCTGCCCGGGACATGCAATACCACAGATTAGAGATGGGCACCAAACCTCAATGGGGAACTGATGCTGATGGTGGGTGGGCACGTCCCTCGGGCTAGAGGAACGCCAAGCCTGGTGCAGACTCGCGTCTGATGAGGATGCTTGTATTTTGTTAGTTTTTTTTAGATTCATTACGACAAAGATGCATTTGCTTGAAGTAACACTAGTTCTAATCCATTCTGAGCGGAGTTATTCACTCGTACGTAAAGACTTCTTGTATAAACACCTCTCCGACGATTACTGACCGCAAGTAACTGCAATTATCTTTAACAACAAACCCCGATAAACCCAGAACATTTGTACGTACTGCCTTTGTGCCCTTAACAAGCTCTCCGAAATCTCCTAAGATTTTTAGGATCTAAACAGCAACGTTGTTGTATGGAAACTTTACTTTATCGCTGCATCAAGGAATGACGACATCAGTATATTGATTTTTTTTAAGTGAGAGCGGTTTATTTCTGGCTCTAATTTGATGCTTGATACATTTTTTGTTATCTCTGTTTGTGGTGATGGGATCTTGGGATCTATCGGATCTGTTTCAGGGCATTTCTAAAGTCCTGTTCCAGGCACGTGCCCTACTACGGACATTTTTAACATTTATGCTCCAAACTGAAGTGTATATACAGCACTGTGCAAAAGTCTTAGGCCACCATTAGATGTTGTTTTAGCAACAGTACAATGACCATATATAATTATGTCTCAGTCTCTTTATTTAGATAGAAACAGAAAAACCCCACAATTTTCAGAACAAAAGGGTTTCTATAGGCAAAGCTCAGTATTTAATGGTTTCTTGGCTGCTACCCTTCCAAAAAGATCATTCCTCTTTCAGTTTATTTAATACTACATACACATTTCCTGTATTTTCTGAGTTGTAGCCTAATGAAGATACTGAGAAATAACAAAGGTGGCTTAATACTTTTGCACAGCACTGTATATCTGACTAAACCCGTACCGTTTGACATGTGGTTTATTTTGTAAGCGAAGTGGTTACACGACCTCTCCAAGCAAAACAAGCAGATTGCCTGGAGAGGGCTCTGAACCACAAATTTGCTCTTTAATTTTTTTCTGAAATCTTAAAAATGTACTGGACTGTGAACCTGAAGGTCCAGGGTTCAAATACCACCTTTACAAGGCAAAGCTTTTGCAAAGCCAACCCTTAACCCGCAGCTGGCTGGATTGTAAGATTCTACCATTGTAAGCTGCTCTGTATCTCAGAGAAGCTGCTGAATGGCTAAATGTAAATGCAAGGACTGTGACCTGTAGTGCTTCTATAACGGGACTCATTCCCTCTTGCTTGTGTGCAGCCAGCGAGGTGTTCATCTATGTTTCTATTCCATCGTGCACATTTATATTTTGGCTCTGCAGCCCTTTAACAGAACACACTGAATGGTATTTATGATACACACATAGCAGTGATGGACATGAAGTGGCCCCGCCCCACACCGTATCTACACCTGTTCACCAGGTACCAAAGATCCGGTGGAGGAGGAGGAGGAGGAAGGCTGGGGATGGACGGGGGTTGGTGGATCGGATGATTCGTGTACACAGAACGACACTCATGCCACACACTGCGGGTTAAAGCTTCACCAGTCACGTCCAACGACCGGCACCAAGCAGCATGGACGAGGAACCAAAACATCAGCGGTTCTCAAAGTGGTTTCCCCTTTCTGTGACCCGTAAACTGTTTCCATACCTGATTCGTCCTGGCAGCACAGAGCATGGGGCGGGTGCCTAGCCTGGACAGGGTGCCAGTCCTTTGCAGGGCACACTAACACACACTCACGGAGTCACTCACAGACTCGCACTGGGACACTGCAGGAACACTGGATGACCTAGGTCTTTGGTACGTGGACATAAGGGAAGAACGTGCAAATTCCACACATGCAGCCTCCGGGTCAGGCATCGCAGCTGCCAGTGCTTACCACTGTGCCACCGTGCCACCAGATATACAATAGCCGATGTTTCTGCCATGCTTTAAAACTGCTACTTAATCATGATTAAGTAGCACTTGCAGTACTGCCAATGACCACTAGAGGCACCACATTGAGAAACGCTGCACCACGTGATGCATTTGTTGGAATATATTTAAGAGGAAACAATTCAAGCGGCGTACTTATTTATTTAGCCTCTCTGATCACTAAATCGGCTCGAACCTCACTCACCTGCTTCGGACAGGTCGCGCAGGGAGCTACTGAGTGCGCTCCGCTTAAGCCCCTCCCCCATGGCGTACGTGTCATCCAGGCTGGCCCGGCTGATGGTACCATTTCCCGCCTCCTTCTTCAGGCCCGACATGCTCTGGGACATACTGGGCCTGACCACGCCTTTCTGCTTCTCCAGCTCGGCTGTAAAAACACACACACACACACACACACACACACACACACACACACACACACACACACACACACTTATTTAACATACACGTCTTTAAAGTCTTTAAGCAGCCTGATGGTCCCAATGAGGCGAGCTTCATCAGCCTTAATTACAAACCAGGATTTGAATTTAAGTTGGAAAGTTCAGAGAAATGTAAAAGAAAAAAAAAAAGTCAGCAGAGTAAATCAAACTTCTGGACTCTTAATGGATTCTCAGCAAGACTGAAGATCAGTCTGAGTCCCACCACCAAAATGCTGGAGCAGCTTCTAGCTGGGTTTGGTTTGATGGATCAGCAGAAATGTTCCGGGAGAGTTATACAGCATCAGCAGCTCCGCCGGTTCCAGTAACTCCTTCTTTCTGATTTCCTTCACACCGTTTGCTGGTGTTAAACTCGGCGTCTCTCATTAAACATCCACGGCTGATTGGAGCTTCATTCATGGATCTGTTAAGTCCAGCTCTGATTAACCCGACCAGCTGCTGATGATCTAGAACTCCGACTCATTACTGACTCAGAATTAAGAGCTTCAGTTAAAAAAAATTATACAGTCACTCAGGTATGGACTTATTTTATTTCTTTCTTTCTATCCTTCTAGTTTTCTTTCTTTCTTTCTTTCTTTCTTTCTTTCTTTCATACTTAGTATTCTTTTTAGTTTTTTTCTTTCTGTTTTTGTATTCCTAGTTTTCTTTCTTTTTCTTCTTTTGTTTGCTTCTTTCTTTCTAGTTTTATTTTTTCTTTATTTTTCTTTCTAGTTTTCTTTTTCTCAGTATTCACTTTAGCCTTTCTTGAGGTTTTAGCAGCGGGGGAACCAGAGAATGGAACCATTTTACCTCGCCCACTTTATTTCTGTCCTCTTTATCTCAAAATCTAACAATAAACAGCGAGGCATATCTATACAAAGCGAAGGCTGCTTACACTCTATCCGGTACTTTTCCATCTCCTGGACCTCAGCGATGGACTCTCTGAGGTCGTCGGTGAACTTCTTGCGGTCCTGAGGGTTGGGGGCGTTGAATATAATGAGGACCTTGACGTCAGCGCCGGGGATGGCCGACGTGAGCCGTATGCCATTGGGATAATCTGAATGAAGCAGAAATGAAACATGTATCATCAGACAAAGTAGCAATAACGATCAGACTCTTTTTGGACCACCACCATGCTTCACGGTTGGGATGAAGCTTGGGCGTTCGGTTCCACGTCCGAAACCTCAAACCCTATCCTGTGTGACCTTTGCCAGACGCCCTCTCTTAAGCTCTTTGGAAACGCTTTTGAGGGTGGCACGGTGGGTCTGCGGTTAGCTCTTTCAGTCCTGTGTGGAGTTTGCATGTTCTCTATGTGTCTTGGTTTGATCCCAGACTCCAAAAACGAGCGTTAGTTCGTCTCTAGTGTGAGTGAGCATGTGTATGTGCCCTGTGACGGACTGGCATGGGGATGTGGTATGGGATATGGGGAAGTGACAAACGTTTCCGTAGCACCGTCATGCATCTTTTATGACAGATACATCATCTCGTTCACCTGACCAGAGGCCAGAGGTTCATCTGCTCTTTAATGGAGTGTAAATGATTAATGATGAAGAGTTTAGGCAGAAGTTCTATGAAGAAAGGCCGCATTTATGAAACACGGTCACTTCAAAGGGTTTACACACTACTTTTGGGCTTGGCCCTATAAATTCCAGACAAGAGAACCCGATGATGAGCTGAAATGCTCCCGGACAACTGTACAATCGTAAGGAGGCTCTAGTTCCCCTGTTAGGCCGCCTCTAGCCTGGATACAAGATGAGATACGGTTGATCATAAAGGCATACAGGTTCTGTATGGTATCCTGTGCCATTTTTGCCCACAACTTGGTCTGTAGATCCTGCACACTCGTAGGTTGCTGAAGCTGGCGTCCCAGCTGCTCCCATAAATGCTCGCTTGGTGATAAATCTGGCAACCGGGCACCAAAGAAGTGTTCCAATCTGGAGGAGACATTCCTGCATGACCATTATTCTGCTAAAAAATGCCAGTTGGAAGCCCTGCCTTGAGAGACAACACACGTCGCTGTGGATGACCTGCACATATCGCTGAGCTGTTAGTGTCCCTCGTACCACTACTAGTAGTGACCGGTATTTTCTTTTCTTTCTTTCTTTCTCAGTATCCAGTGATGCGCCCCCTCTCAAAGTCTGTCTACTGGGAAAAATGTCTTCTACTGCATCAAACGATCTCTCACTAAGAGGTAGACTACCCAAAAGTAGCCTCTGAGAGCCTTTTTATAGAGCAGCGCTATAGAGGAAGCACTTTTACACCCTCTCATCCCAAGACCTGTAATCGTTTACATATCTGCCTGAGACAGGACAGCACGCCGAGTTTTGCAGCGATCCAGTTTCTGTGAGAACATATTTACAAGCTTGAAGCTGAAGGACTCACACTGGCTCTCGAAGAGCAGCACCTGCATGCCGTACAGAGAGAAGGACTGCCTGAGGCTGTACGTCACCGAGTTCTTCTTCTTCTGGAAAATTTTGGTGACCTGTATGAACAAACAGAAGCAGCCCCGTTAGGTTAGTTAGGGCTGGACCCAGTCTGGACTAAAGGACTCGCTGCTGAGTGAATGTGGAAGCTGTGGAGGGCTCACCACCAGCAGGTCGTTAAACAGGAAGATCTCCCGCTGATGGAGGCCCAGCTTCTGCAGCTTGTTGGGATCCGGAACCTCAAACAGCCGGCAGTAACAGACCAGCCGCCGATGAGGCAGAGACAGGACCTACGGTTCAACAAACACACACTTAGAAATGTTCGGCACCACGCTACGCTGCCAAAAGTGTGTAGACACCTCCTCTGCCTACCCTTACAAAAAGTTCATTCGTGTGCTATTAGTACACTGTCAGTTCACTTTTTATGTACTAATCAGAGATATAACAAATAATATTATACTTCAGTATACTTAGATAGACACCTAAATAGAAAGGTTTAAGTTTATTTCATCTATACTTAATCTTTTGTTCAAATAAAATTCAAATAAATTATAGATAATAAAAAACAAAGTAAAATCAAACCAGGAGTTGTTTGTAAAACAATAAACAATACAATTGAATAAAATGTAATAAAACAGAATAAAATACAAAATATTACCAGCAGCAGAATCCATAAAAACAGTAAGAACTGTCAGAGAAATATGATTGGGATAAAATTATATATATTAAAATGAAATAAATTAGATAAAAATATATTTATGGTAAATCAAACACAGGAATTGCAAAATAAAAAAAAACAAAAAATTTAAATGATTAAAATGTAATCAAATAAAAATACCACCTGCAGCAGAAAAAACAAAATGGATAATAAAAATAATAAAAACAATCAGTTAAATACAATTGAGATAAAAAAATATATATTAAAATGATATAAATTAGACAAAATAAATTCAAATAAATAAAATAAAATAAACTCAAACTTAAAGGTAATATAAAATAAAGTAAATCAAACACACAAATTGGAAAATAAACAATACAATTTAAAATAGAATAAAATATCAGTGAAATACCACTAGGATAAAATATATATATTAGAATGAAATACATAAGATAAAATTAAAATAAAATAAATAAGATAAATTTAATGTATTAATATATGTTTAAAATAAATATAATAAATAAATGTATAACATAAATAAATAATACATAATTAAACAAATATAAAATACATTTATTAATTAAAATAAATTATAGCACAAAAATTGTTCATGAGAGACCTGTCAATGTCGAGCAATGTCTGGAGTGGTCTAAAGTGCCACCATTGGACCCTTGAGCAGTAAAATCACATCTGGATTGACAAATCAGTGCAAGAGTCTGAAATCGCAACGTCTCTGGAGCGCAGTTGGACTCCAGATCAGTGGGAACACAATCTGGAATTATTGCTCAGACTTTTTGATCTCTCCATATTACGGCAGCTCAGTGGCTTTAAACATGCCAGGGTCGGAGGTGTCCACAAACTTTTGGCTATGTAGCATATATTTATGAAATGACTTTACTCAAGAGAAAAACTTACACATCCCAAGCCATGATGAAGCGATCCCATCTGTAAACACAAAGTGAAGGTGAAATCAGACTTTATGTAGTAGAAGGTACAGAGGTGTCCTAACAGTGGATAAAGAGAACCCGATGAGATTACATTAGAATTCGTGGTTATTTATTGATAGAGGAAAACGATCCAATATTACATATCCGTCAGAGGTAAAAGAATACATAAGATAAAAAATAAATTAAATAAATGAATTAAAATAAATTATTAATCATGTAAGATAAAGTAAATCAAACACAGGAATTGAAAAAACAACAACAATAAACTGTTAAACTTAAATAAAATAGAATGAAATAATATAAAATCACCAGCAGCAGAATAAATAAAAATTGCTAATAACAAAAATAATAACTCATAAGTGAAATATGATTGGGATAAATAATATATATATATATATATATATATATATGAATCAAAAACAAATAAGTAAATTTAAATAATAAATTTAAATAAATTACATAAATAGATAGTATAAAATAAAGTAAATCAAACAGGAATTGGAAAACAAATAAACAATAAAATTTTATGTTTAATAAAATGTAATCAAATAGAATAAAATAAACCACCAGCAGCAGAATAAGTAAGAATAGATCATAATAAAAATTGTAGGAAGAATAAGTGAAATATGATTGGAATAAAATATATAGTAAAATGAAATAAATAAGATAAAATACATTTAAATAAAATAAGATAATACAAGAGAAAAATACGGTAAAAAAAAAAAATAAATCTTTGAAACGGAAAGTTTAATTTAAAACAAATTAAAAGGAGAAGGGAAAAATAATAATAATAATAAAAAAACAAATAAAAAACACAGTTACAGGTTCTCTGAAGGTGGCCTGAGACTAAAAGTTTAAAATGGCCCTCAGCTTGAGTTGCTGCATAAGTATTTGCCCCCCTGAGTTGTGACACTTACCGGTTTCTTCCCGACGATGAGCTTCTCCACCTTCTGAACCTGAGACACGTGATCATCGTTGGTTTTGAGCTCCTTCTGCTGAATGCGCTCATAAATCCCGACCAGCATCTCGCGTGGGATGTCCTCGCCGTCGTCCACGCCTGTCACACACACATTTTTTAGGAACCCCTGGTCAAATCACATCCGGCTCCTCAAGCCAATGGTGTGTGAAGAACCTAAAGCTCTTGCATCTGGATTTAAATATAAAGTAATGCTTTTATACCTGTAGCTGATATGAAAACCACGCTTTAATCAGCTGGTGGTTCCGAAAAACACCGACGTGGTCGATCCAGACACAAATACCATCACAGAGTAGCTCTGATACGGAAGGAATTTAAGCCTGAACCTCTGTTTCTCACCTCTGAGGTTCTTCACAAAGTCCTCCAGCTTCATCTTGCGCTCGGGCTTCACGTTGGGGCTGTACATGTCCGTGTTGAGGAGGATGATGGCGAAGGCCAGGATGAAGATGGTGTCTGGGTTTCGGAACTGACGCACCACCCCCGGGTTACAGATGCAGTACCGCTGAAGAGAAAAGAGAACAGGTTCAGAACTCGGTACCGATTCTGTTATATCAGTGCTGTGTTTGTAATGATGACTCTCACTGAAAGCCTCGATAGGACGCTTCGACCTTCTGCGGCCTCGCTGCACTCGGATGTGAGCCGGAATTTCCTGAGAGCTTCATCCAGCTCCATAACTGAGAAGTCCATCTCATCCACCACACAGCTAAAAAGGTTCAGCACACGACCGGTTAACGCCCTGCAGCTACGCCATTTCAAAATAAAACGCATGGATCCACTCAGACAGACCAGCGATCTGCTCCATTGACCAAGTAACTCACTAATTTGTTATTACTAACCAACGAAACAACTAAATCACTCTAATCACTAACCCATTCTAACAAACCACTAACCCGCTCTAATGAACCACTAATCTGCTATAATGATTTATTAACCCACTCTAACGAACCATTAAACCGCCCAAGTCTACTAATCAACTCTAACAAACCATTAATCTGCAATAACGATCTACTAACACACTACAACAAACCACTAACTCGCTATAACAAACTAGTGAATGACTAATCCACTAACAAAAACATTAACTCCCTCACTCTAATGAATGGTTAATCTGCTTTAACAAACCATTAATCTACTAACCCACCCAAACAAACCACTAACTCGCCAACCAATATTTCACTCAAACCACTAACCCACTCTACCAAACAGCTAACCGCTGATAGCGCAGCACCGGCAGCTGGCAGGCTTTTATGAGTCCTGTTTGGGATACAGTGGGTAGATGAGGAGTCTGCGTGCGAGCAGCTGCAGGGCCTGAATTCGTTTCCAGAATGAGTTGGAGCTCGTTACGCAGGCGCTGATTGATTGGATAATGGGAGTGATGCACAGACATGGCAGCGTTACTTGAGGAGCATGCAGAGCTTCTAAGGGACCTGGGAAAAAAACCCACAGCGACACACACTCACTCTAAGACGTCCCTGGTTTAAAAACTGCTTTGTCTGTTCCCCAGGAAACTCGCCGATCATCTGCTATCCTCAGACTTTCCTCTGAGCAGAAGTGGGCAACGCCCCCAGGTGTGTCCGGCCACGAACCCTCCGTCGGTCAGGTACTGGATGCCCTTCTCCGGCTTCCTAAAAAAGGAATCGACAACTTCTGTAATCCGTAGCTGTGGAAGTTTGAAGATAGAAGAGCGAATAAAGAATCGCATGAAGCATGACGAGTGACCGCAGCGACGCCGCGGCTTTTTGAAAAACTATTACCTGTAAAGGTTGTAAATCCAAAAGTGTGATGATACATTGCTTATGGCACCTTTAAGCATCATTACACAGCCTTTTCCTCGCCTCACAGCACCGCAGATCCCCGGTTCGATCTTCATATCGATTACCAATAATGAATGATTATTTTGTTGTGTTGTTGTTTGTTGTCCTGTAGTTCACGGACAAGGTTTGTTCTGTAAATACGCTCAACTATTAAACCTGGGGTATTGTTTATAATGAGAGGGCATTTTGTTGTGACTTTAAAATAACTGAAGGAAACAAACGGACGAAGTACTGATGGTTATTTACTGACAAATTTAATATTTTAACTGATTGAAATCCTTCGTGATGGAGTAGGTGGCGGCGTCGGTTGTTTCTTTACGTCTTCTTGATTCCTTTCCATCCTCTTCATTTTGTGTAGCGTTTGTAAAACAGTGGGGAAGGTATTCATTTAAAGGGTTTAAAAAAGCCTCCGAAATAATCAACATGGGAAAGATTACTGTTTGAGGTCAGTTTTGATTCATTTTCAATGAATCGTCCGGCCCTAGGATAAAGAATAACAGACGAATGCAGTGATGTCACGATTTTATGAGAAGCTATTATTTTTTATCAGGATTCAAATCTAATCCGTCTATGACTCAATAAGTTGCTGGTTGCACCTTTAAGTGTCGCTACACAGCCTTATTCAAATGTTTACCCAACAAGCAGGAGACATTTCTGCAAAGAAACCGTAGTGGATCATCTGGAAAGGCCTCGAAGCTTTTTGCAGAAAACCAAATTTCACTCTGATGAGATAAAGCCCTCCTTTTTGCTATGGCTGTGATTTGGACGCTGCTCTGTAACTCGCAGGACTTTCCCATAAATGTTTAATTTCCCGGAGACGCTGGGTTTAGTCACTGTGTGGTGTTGTATTTATAGTTGTGGTGATTCAGCTGGGTTTTGGGATTCTGGCTGGAGCAAGTGAGAAAAACAGTGCGTTAGTGGATGTGATGATTTATTTACTAACACGGTTCATCCAGTCACCAGAGTCCCACGATTTGGTTTTGGGATATGGAGCGTTACCCTGCTGGAAGTAGCTGGTACGCTGTGGGCATAACGGGCAAAAACAATACTCAGATAGGCTGTGGGGTTTAAACGATGCTAAGTTGGCATTAAGGGGCCCAAAGTGTGCCAAGAAAGACCAGGCGACGTTTTCGATCTTCTGTCATCCTGTGTGAATTGGAGCCTCAGCTGCCTGTTCTTAGATGACAGGAGGGGCACCTGGTGTGCTCCTGCTGCTGTAGCCCATCTTCTTCAAGGTTGGACGTGTTACTATTACCTTTCACATGAGCCCGTTGAAACCAGCCTGGCCATCTCAACGTGGCATTTTCACCCAGAGAAGTGCCCTCACTGGGTGTGTTCTCTTTATCGGACCATTCTCTGTAAACCCTAGTGATGGCGCCGTGTGTGAAAATCCCAGTAGTTCAGCAGTTTCTGATATACTCAGACCAACAACCAGGCCATGTTCAAAGTAATTTAAATCACCTTTCTTCCCCATTCTGATGTTCGGTTTGATTCAATCTGAACTTGACACAACCCCAGAGAGAAGCAAGATCTGATTTCCTAACAGCGATGGCATGAAGGTTTAGGGAAGTGAAACTTCCTCTTGGTCTACACCTGCATCTTTGGCTCGTGTGTGATGTCGACATGTTTCCGTCACTGAAAACACGTTTGTGAGACGATTTCAAATGTTAGATACTTTTCTAACAAAGCCCATTTTTCACAATTTAACCACGGGTTGTTCCAGAGTCTATCCTCTGAAAAGAGAGCCAATAATGATTGCATGTGATGTCCGACCCTGCTGGAAGACACAGCCAGGGCTCGAACCTGGGTCACTGCAGTGGTGGGTTGGCATATTACAGCTCTGTGCCACGCTCAAAATATTATAAAAGCATTACAACAAACACAAAACCAGTGTTACGGTTAGAGAATAAACTTTTAGGTCTACAGCTTTAAAGCTCTTAAGATCTTAACCAGAGCACCTTACACCTGATGCTCAAGGGCCCAACTGCGGCAGGATGTGAACCCTGGACCTCCTGACGGACAGACCCGTCCCCAGTCTGGGGTCATGATAGGTTTTGTTTCAAGTTTGCTGTCAGAGGTCGGGGGAGACAGTCCCTCGTATGACCTCCCCTCCCTCAGATGCAATCAGTTGTGCCTGTGCAACATCATCAAATACATGATACTTTTATTCCAAAGGTTTTCAATAAGCGTCTAAATAAGTCTCAGCTCCTGAGATAATTTTGACGATAATTAGGGATCGAAAGAACGCGGGACCCCGAAAGGACTTTGTGGTGCAGTGACAAGACATCCTCTTGTTTGAGCTCGACACTTTTGACAGTACTGTTAACCATGACACCTTCAAGCTGAGTCCATAAGGCTCTGGACGACCTTTCAGAACGCTGGACCCATGAGCACGGCCCCTAATCCTCCGCTCAAATAAAGGATAAAGACTCTGCTGAATGCTTTTACGTAACAGTATTACGTACTTGTTGAAGAGGTTGAGTCCGATGCGGTAGTAGCGCTTGCGGATGACGTCGTTGCTGAAGGCGGGCGAGTCCCAGCTGTTCCGGGTCTCTTTGTGGTAGGTCTGTTGGCTGAGGGTCTGCTCCCGGACGCTGTCCCTGGACGACTCCGAGCTGCAGTTGATGGTGTCTGTGGAATTCGTCGTGCTGTTGATGCTGTCGTTGTCACCGTCGGAGAAGTCCGACTCGGATTTGCTCTGCCGGTTCCCGTTGATGGCCAGGTGGCTCTCGAGCTGCCGGTGTCTGTGCCTGATGGGTTCCTCGTGGGACAGGGAGGGAACTCTGGGAGGTAGGCTGTGCACTATTTGTTTGGGACAGGCCTGAGGTCCGTAGACGTTCTGCCTCCGCACGGGCTCGGTCTCAGAGCGGTCGCTTGTTTCCAGCGAGCTGTCGCTGGGGGGTTCGACAGTCAGCAGCGGCAGGTGGTCGACGCGAAGCCTCGGTTCCTGACAGTCCAACGACGGAGTGCTCCGGCAGCTCGCATCCGTGTCCGCTTTATCCTCCTTAGTGTCCGTGGACCAGTACTCCTGCGAGGACTGGGTGCGCTGGTCCGACTCGCCGCTCGACGGAGGATCCACGGAGCGCGTGAGGCGATGAACGGGCGGACACAGGTCCTCCTCGTCGATGAAAAGCGTCACGTCGCCGTACGAAGCCATCAGGTCGTCCAGCTTGCGTCGATCAGACCCGTTCGCAGGAGTGACCTGCTCTGGACGATCCTCCTCTTCGTGCAGGCTCCGGCAGTTCAGGGCGTCGTCGATGGACTCCGCCAGCGACTTCACCTGCCTGGAGAAAGCGTCCTCAAGCTCTGTGATAGTGTCACTGAGGTCGTTCTTCTGCGTCGTGGACGCGCTCACGCGCGCTGGAACCATATCCGGACGTTCCGTCTCCACTGTCGGGTTGCTCTCCTCGGTCAAAGAGAGCTGCTTCCCGTCGAAAAATGAGCTCTGGGCTTTCTCGGGTCCGTCAAAAGAAAACTGCATCCTCATGTTGGACAGGACGATGCGCCGCGACATGCGGTTCTCCGACATGGAACTCCTGAGTCGCTCAAAGTTCTTGTTCATCTGGTACTGCCGGAATGCCGTCTGAATGGTCCGGGCCGCATGTCGGCTGATAAACCGCCCGCCGTACTTCCTCTCTAGCATCTCCACCTGAGGAAAAACAGACTCGTTTAGAGCCCTGGAATCGACCCGGTCCCGGCGAGGACCAAACCCGGTCCTACCTGCTTGTCCTGGAGATCCGTGGAGAGCTCATAGCTCTCGGAGAGCGAGCGCGAGCGTTTGATGGCTTCTTCCTCGGCTTGCTTGCGAAGGATGGACTGCGAGTGCTGGAGCTTCGGCCTCCGTGGACGCTGCGGACCGGCCTGGGCGTTCTGGCCGTACCCTAAGCCATCAAAATGGTCCGGGCTGACGGAGGAGCTGTGGGTCAGGGTGCCGTAGCCCTTGGAGGACGCCGGCTCGCTGCTCTGGACCTCCCCCTCCACACTGTCAAAGAAAAAGAAAAAAAAACAAGGAGGTTAAAAGTAAATGAACACAGAATGAACTATGACTACATCCAATGGGGTAGAAGAGAGAATTATCCAAATTTGTGTTTGGTTTATTCCAAAATGTAAACACCAGAAAAGCCAGATAGCAACGTGAACTCATAACACAACGGCAAGCAGTATCACTCAAACCGGCAGCCAGAGGCGATAAACAAATCCGGCAGGTTCTCAGCAGACTGTTGACACAGCAAATTCCTGACAGCTCTCTAAAAACAAGGCATAGGGTCCCAAAGCCGGAGTTACACACTCCGAGTTTAAATCCACACTCACTCATAAGCGCTCTCGCACCGGCGTCTTCTAAAGAAAGGGCTCCGTCTCCCAAAGATCTCACAACTCTTCCTCCAAACCTTATCAGCCATCACGAAAAAAAAGTACAAAGTGCAACGCTGACAAAGTCTGCTGCTGTGATGAAACCGGACCGAGGACCAATCATTTACCCGTAGCTCCACATCACGGGGGTCACGTATCACGCAGACGTCTGTCGACCAGCTGCAGCGACGCCCGAGGACATACAAAGTGTGACGAGGAGCCGCCTCACGCTCACGCTCAGGCTCAGGACGTGTGTCTGTGTAAACAAGGAACTTTCACTTTGTAACAGGAGACGTTTCTCCACCTCGACGCAACTCAGACACACCCCATTTTCTACACGGCCATAAAATCCTCAAAAACACAATTTCTGATTAAAGACACTGAACTCAGCGTTAATACACACACACTGTAGTTCATGTTAAAGGAAAGAGGACCACCACTGACCTGTGACAGACTCAAAACCACACAAACAGACACGATGAAGCCTTTTCAGGGATTAAAAGTGTGCGTCAGACGGCCACACAAACAATCATGCTGTTAAATCAAGCACAAACTAACTACATACCACACTTCACAAGCTAACGCACCCTAACGTTCCTGCGTTTCCACTTCCTGCACATTTAACGCCTGTGTTGCGTGATCTGAAGCTAGCGTGAATCTGAAAGTCGTTTATAAAAAAGACCTCGTCCAAAAAAATTAAAAATTGCGCAACCCGCAACCTCTAAGGAGGTTAGACACACACTTATAAATAACTTTTATTTCTACAAATACACATTTAATTATAAATCATGAATTTATCAATATAAACGCTCAGTCCCTAAATCCCTAAACCAGCACCAGATCTTACACTAATATTTGATACAATCCTTTATATTTATTTGTTTATTGTATTTTTTATTACAGGGTGCAGGCGTACACGTGCCATGGATGGGAGGCCAGTGAACAGCAAGGCTAACTAGGGGGCGCTGTTGCAGTTACACACCAAACGTATATTTTTCATGAGATTTATTCGGACGACGATAAATCACAGCAAATATATTATTAATGGTATATTCCACAGCAAACAGGATTTTTCAGGTGACAAAAACGTGATGTTATTTTATTCGCCCTTTCGCAAAACCTCACTGACCAATCAGCGCCGCTTCTGCCCCTCATGAAGCAGCTCCTGTATTTTCATAAAAATACACCTCTACCTAAGGTAGCAGCACAAAAACACACTCAGCAAACCTTAGAGGAATCATTCTGCAAAAAAAAAAAACCCTCACGACAAGAAAAGCAACAAAAGCCGTCACCGATTACATCGCAAAAGACGCAGTGCCAATCCAGGAGGTTGATATTTTAGAGCAAAGACATAGACTAAGAAAGTATCGTCTAATTATTGCTCTCGACAAAATCAGAGAGGTATCAAGGTGTAATTTTTGTTTTTCCAATATCGCACACCCTTACCATCTAGTTTAACTTGATCCTTTACTGAACGATCTGTTTGCGTTTTTGTGTAACAGTGTAATAGTTATTGGGCTGATTGTGGTATTGTAGGGTTTAGAAAAACAAAGAATAATCATTGCTCTGATAAACAAAGATACCAGGCACTCACAATAACACAAATTAAAGGTTTTATACAAAAGCAGAAATAAAAAAACAACCGAAATATCCAGATTAAACTGTGGTTGAATGAGGAGGCTGTGTAAAGTAACAGTCATGAAATACAAGACACTGTAAACACACACTGACCCGACAGCCACACACACACACACACACACACACACACACACACACACACACACACACACACTCTTCTAACTAAACCAGTTCTTATGCAAGGCTGCACCGTTGCGTCCTGATCAGGGCCGGCATGTGAGGTTCTGCCGGAGATGCCGAGGTGGTCTCGCTAAGATTCACAGCTCTTACATAATAACTCACCATCTGTCATTAAGAACTGGTGCGCTCTGCTCAAGCCCGAGCCCACCTGGCATTGGGCACACACACACACACCACCACCACACACACCAACACACACACACACAAAAAATGCATACTGCTATAATAGATCTGAGTGAGATTAGTGTTCGTACTGGGACTTAAACCCAGGATCTTTCATTTCTAAATTAAACTCAAAAGCTCTGCGGTTCCATTTTGAAAATCCGGGATTCAACAAGATTTGCCTGAGTTTTTTTACATCAAAATGGACTCATTAGCATAATCCCGCCCCTCAGCTGAGGAACTCCACCCACATCACCCACTACTCTGCTGTTGCTGCCGAGACAAAAGATCTGAGCGGATAAAGGTCTACGTTAACTTACCTCTTACGCGAAACAGCTTGTAAGAAGTTCCGCTATTTTACAAACACAGTAGTTAAGAAGCATCGTAAACGCTACATCCTGTACATTTTAGCAAATGCTTAACAACCATACGATCAACGGCCTTTTGCTTTAACCACCAAGGTCGAAACAATTAAAACAATTTTAATAGGAAAAAAAAAAAAATTGTCTGCTGCAGCCATAAACAGCTGATCAAATTAGAATTAGCATGTGTATTTCTACTGCTATAAATATTATTATCATACTTCGATGTTTTAATTTTCATGCATATTTATTTACTTTAAATATCAATTCAGTCCTGATAAGAGTCGCTCTAAGAATTAGGAGTCGACATTAAAATATGGAGTCGATTCATCACAGAGAAACTGAATCACCTCACATTCAGGGCGTACGGTGACGTTAAGTTAGTCACAATAGCTCTATAAACCACCAGTTACTCAACATGAACGTTGAAAAGACCTTAAAACAACAACTTAATTAAGCTCATAATCATTTAACAATCAAGGGAACGATTTCAGACCTCTGACGGCGTGAATCGCTAAGGAGATGGAGGATGGAGTGGCTCATTATCATTTAAAGCAACAGGAGCTCAATAGTGATCGTTCTAAAAAGTGCTGTTTTTACAGAAGTGCTGTAATATCTGTCCTTTAAATATGTTATGAATTTCAGTATTGTTCAAATTTGTATTGTCATTTTAAAGATCAACACGCCACTGATTTAGATGCAGCTTGAATCGTTCGGCGTTGGTCCAATCACACACACAATGCAATTTTCTTTTCACAGATGATGACTAAGTTCACAGCTCTGTGTTATGGTTTCACGGCGGTCCGTAAAGATTCCACACCGCAGCGTGAACACGGACCTCGGGCAGTCCGTCTGTGAGAACGCCCGCCTCCTGATCCATGGATTTTACTGCAAGTTCTACCCACAGTAACTCAAATATAAACACAAATGCTCACACTGTACTGCTTTAATATAATTCCTATACTAATCATGCTGGAGAATACAGGCTGTTCTCTATCTGATAAAAGGCATTGACGCAGAAACTCAAGAACAGGTAAAACCACATCTATAGGGATCATAACATCTAGTATTCGATCATCTGAAAAGATATAAACTGGCATTAAGACCCTGTCATGCAAGACTGCAATGATTATAAAAGTTTACGTTCTATCAGCTACCCCTAACGACCCTAAGAATGAGAGTTGATGTCTGAGCAAGATACATCTGAGTCTCGTTCCTCCAGGGAGCTTTTCCCGTTCCACGTCGCATCTTCCTGGTTAAATGACAGTCTAAAGCCCCATTATAATAAAACTTGCCATACTAAGGATGTGCGTTGGAATCAGAGGCGATGTGGGAAAGGGGAAACTGTTAACACTTACAAGTTTTAAACATTACAACGTTCCCTGTAACAACAAGGGTCCTTAAGACTTATAATAAATTATAAAGGAAATAAATATCTGTCTTTAACTTGAGTGAGGGTTTTGGCCAAACAGCCAGTTAATGCTTGCAGATAGACGACTGCAAGTCCGTAATTGTGTCACAGTTGCAGGTCTGCTATATAAGCGACTTGGGCTCATTTTTCCATTAAAGTACTAACAAATCTTGGTTGTTGCTGGTTTGCAATATTCCTTCCAAAAGTTCATTTGCTCAACCTCTAAAGTTAAATGCATCATTATTTTTATTAAGTTTTTTTTATGGTCTCTCATGAGTAGGCCGCCTGGTTTGATTGAGATTTTTTTTTTGAGCCCCAATTCCGTCTTTTGGGCTTGTTCTCTTGTGGGATCTGGAACCTGACGGACGCAATTAAATATTGTTTTCTTGTGGGAAATACCCTTTTAATTTTTCTGCCTGTTTGCTCCATCTCTGGAGCTATCAAAGCCTTTGATCCCTTACACACACCCATTAACTTACACAAGGATAGTTATTTTCTCAAAGGTAATCCCACCTACAGACTTGGCAAGATCAAAGAACGTTCTGCAGGGAACGAGACAGAGCAGCTGTTTCATGACCTGATGGAGGAGGGAGGAACCTAAAATACACTAATAAACATACCCAATGTTACGTAATCTGCAAACAGCGCTACAACAACATTGAACTTTACAGAAAGGCTGAGACTGAAAACCAAAGAAAAATCTTGATGAGGAAAAGAACCCAAGGAACTGGGGAAATCAAGGCTGGTAATGACTTGCTACCTATGAAAAACAGTTTCCATAACATAGTAGGACAAGGGTTTTCAAAAAATTGTAATTGCCTCCTATGACTTGACCCAGCTCTGAAATTTCCTGGGCTATAGACCCTGTTTTTTTAAAGTTTTTTAAATCAGTTTGCTACCTTTTATCCATCCAAGAAAACAGAATATTAATAATGTGACTCAGGGGTGGCCAAAGTTGGGTTTAGACCACATTATTACTATCAACCTGGTTTATTTGACGGTGCACCACATGAACATGATTGCAGAAATAGATTCTTAATGCAATTCCAGCGTTCTTGCCTCTTGAGAACAGGTTATATTTACGCTGTCTATGTTCGGGCAGATCTGCAAGAAAACGTTATTAAAAGCAAATCTGAATGAGAAAAGAAAAGGGCACAATAACTGCATTTTATTCAGGTCGCCACCTCTGACGAGCGGGGGGTCTGGTAGTACTTAGCTCTCGCACGGCGCTATAAATTCAACGGCAGGGACAAGAATGATTACAAAATGACAGGAATGTTGAAAAGCATCTGTTTAGATCTAAAGTGAAGAGGGGGGTTGGTTTGTTTTTCCACCATTTACGCAGGAGGTAGGAAGGTAGAGGGGGATGATCTGGACCCTTTGACCGTTCTGATGGAGGATGCACGGGATCGTCATTTGCCACCTGATTTGCAGGAGAGGCCCACTGTGAGAAAACATTCCTGCAAAATATACCTCCACCTTCCTCCAAAGCATCCCTAGGGAGCATAACAAGCAAACTCAGGGTTAAGAAATTCCATTCCGGTGTGAGTTAGGGAAACGTTTCACATTCCCTGTTTGGGGAGTAAGAAGGGGAATGAGAGTGAGGGGCAGGAAACGAGTCCATGGGAGTTCTGGGAATCCAGCATGTTAATGAGCAGCAGGCTTGAGCAGTTATGAGTGTGTGTGTCTGTGGTTTGTGTGAGTGTGAGAGTTCATATCTGTCTACACCATCACACTGCAGCATGTCAGCGTCCCTAAGGCTCACCAATGTTCCTAAAAGAACCGATGTTTATAGGGGATTACAGAGAGGGTTCACCAGTTTAGAGGGTTGTGAAGTCAAACAGGATGGAACTAACAGAAGAATGCCAGGTTTGCTATACTCCATTGCAGGGAGGGAAAATCCGAACAGATTTTGGAATTCGGGAATGTTAACGTTCTTATGGCACAAAAAGGCCACGGTTGTGTGCAGGCCCCAAAAACAGATAATCACTAGAATATTACCTGTACTTAAAACAAACACCGAGACCAAACTGTTGCCTTAAATCATCGGGTGTTTTTTAAACAACTTGGTCCACAGTTTATTCAGCTTCTCATCATTCTTACTCGCCTGTAAACAGACGAGGCAAAACATGTTGTGCTGTCACATCAAGGACCGTTTTCTCATTCCATAAAGTTTACGTGTGTGTGAGACAGACAGACAGCAGGGTAAGGAGATGCTGAGGCTTTTGAACGCAGCTCTACAGTCATACAATTTTAAATAGTTCAAAAAAAATCAAATGTGGTGATCAATGCTGATATTAAATAAATCACTTTATGAGAAGAAACCATGCTGTATATTGGCTGTAGTCAATACCAGTACACTAATGGTGTGTTCAGAACAACGTCCCGCTCGCATAATGTGAAATTTCGCAGATCATTAAACCTGGATGTTCAAACGATGCTTGATCTGTTCAACCATAGTCTGTTTGCCTTATTTCCTTACTGACTTCAAAACAACACTTGTCCGTCTGCACTGAACAGTGCATAAGGCTGAAAGTCAATACAGGGTGTTTAACCCAAGCGTTTTTTTGTTTCTTCCCATTCCATTGTCTATAACTACAGTCTTTCTTTTCTGGTTATTTTTATAAAACCATTTTGTGCTCACATCATCGGTATAAAGTAGATAAACTGGATGCCCACGAAATACATGACTAAGCTAGGGTATGCTGGCAGCTTTATTTATTTAACTAGTAACTAATTTAACTAAACACTGCTTTCTGTTACTATTAAAAAGTGAATATAGTTGGATTTGATGAAGAACCTAACCCGAGATCAGAGCTTAAACTTTTAAAAAATTCTGCTGCTGGCTCTTAGTGCAGAAAGACAGTATTTCCAAATGGTGGACGATGGGCTCTATGCTTTTGATTTGTTATACAGGGGAACATCCTGGCTACAAACCCAGTAGTGGGTTAAAGCCGTATTGAGAGGTGCCCAAACTTTTACACAACATATTTTTGTTTCATAGCTTCATTTTTTCCAAAGAAGATTGTAAAAATGTGTTATTCAAGTTTGTTCCATGTAGAGGTTGTGTACGTCTCATTTACAAAACAATTTTATCAGGGGTGCTAAAACTTTTGCACAAGAGTGTATGGTGGGTAGATTCAGATTCAGTGAGTGCAGAAATGAATTTAGATTACCTTAAATAATTAATAAGAGGTTTTTCTTTGATGGCTCAGAGCTGAGTCAGTACTAAACAGTGCAGGTTAGCCTTAGCCTTGCCTGGCAACTTCTTCTCAATTAACTGCAGTGTCCACATATAATAATATATCTTATAGATTCACATCTATGTCATATAACTATTTTTTGTATTTTATAAGATCAGTATTATAATCTGTTCACTATTAGCTGTCTATACCAACATGCACAAGTTTCCTCAGCAGCCAAGCTAACTAGCTAGCAGCTACATAGTATAAAGCTTAGCAAAACAATTTGATGCTTGTTATCAGTGTCATCAGAAATGGCTGAAAATGAAATATTAAGCTACTTAAGTTGACAAACGTTCACATTCATGGCTCAAAACCATGTCAGAAGAGCTGTAGGTTAGCTCTTGTTGCTGATGTTAGCGATAGCGCTAAAGCTAACGCTAATGCTAATATGCGCTTTTGTGGCTCATATCAGTCTTTTTATTTCAGCTCTACTGAGCCATTAACTAGTCTAGATCTTCACATAAAGCTCCCAGAGCTTAGAAATGCTGATTAGTGTCCATTCTGACTTATATAGGACTAGAAATAGTTATGCCCCACATTACCATATAGCAAAATGATGATGATGACATTTACATTTACGTTTTACATTTACAGCAATTAGCAGATGCCCTTATCCAGAGCGACTTACAATTGATACAGTCTTACAATCCAAGCAATTGTGGGTTAAGGGTCTTGTTCAAGGACCCAACAGTGGCAGCTTGGCAGAGATAGAATTTGAACCCTGGACCTTCTGGTCCATAGTCCAGTACCTTAACCGCTAGGCTGCTACTAATCCAAATAAAAATCGTTTTATTTTTACGTTGCACAATGTCCTCTGTAGTTAATACTGGTCAGATACTGATGTAACTATTGAATCTTAATGTTTTTGATGGTTTCTATTTTGTCAACCAGCAAGACCATGCAAGTTCAAAGATGGTTCAAGTTGGTTAAGCTGACTGAGGAGTTAACCAGTGTCCAAAACATAACATGTGCTAGTCTTTACTATTTTAAACTGGTTTACCAGCATGACATCATTCCATAAAGGTGATCAGCAGACGAGTGTTCACCGGTCTTTAGAAAGTTCTATTCTTGTAATCCTACTGCATGCAAATCCTACAAATGTTTTGCTATTTTTCGTCTCTAGTCAAAAAAGTCCAAGCTGACCTACGTTAGTTAGCACTGGTCTGCTACTGGATGAACTGGTGATTTGCCAGCATCCTGCAGTTATTGCTATTTTTAGACATGCACAATTGTTCCTGGTTTAAAAGATGGCGTATACTGGTGAATCTCTTCTTTACTGGTTAAACTTATTGACCAGCATGTCTGGAACTTGACATTTACTGGCCTTTGCCATTTTTTGGGCAAGATACCAAAGTACTTTTGTTATTTAGTTATAAACAATAACTGAGCAGATTACTCATGGGTTACTTTCACAACACTGAGTAATTCTGAGACTCTTTATGAGTAACCTACCATTTGAGTTCAATTACTACATACTTTTACTCCTACTCAAGCCATTACTCCAGATTAAGTCGTTATTTTTTACCTTGCCTGAGTAATGTTTTTGGCTACCCCTGGCAAAAACCCTCTGGTGGTGCATGACTCTCCTGTTCCTAAACCTTTTCATACAGAAATATGTAAAATGTTTGGTGGTGATTCATTGTCTTGTGACTAAATCTGATGTAACTGTAAACACTGACAGAACTTCGCTGCTTTCATAGTCGAGCCATGACCAGCTTGTGAGAAGCAGCATGGCATAACCAAGCTGGCAGGAACCTTGGAGAGTTGGCACGGGAAATGCTGATGGCCAGACGTTATGCAATCAGAGCTGGCTCAGTATGAAGGTAGCATTTTGCTAACAAATTGGTTGGTTTTGGCTCAACCTGACAGTTTTCTTATGGTGAGTTCTGTCAGAGGATGCAAAGCTGATATGGTGGAAACGTTGTCATGTAGCTATGAAGTGGAGGAAGCACCAGAGTTCCCTTATGCAAGCTGTTTCCTGATCTGGTCTGGCACTGCTGAAGTGTGACACTTATGTCCAATATATCAGAGCGGACTATAAAAAACATCTCGCGCATAAAGGATGGCCAAAGCCATGCCTTTCAGTCAAGCTGTCAACTTGCTCGCATGTTGCATTGGTCCCATTGGTTATTCCAATTGATAGTGGATAAGGTGTTCGTATCTTTAATCGGACCACTGGTACAAACGTTTACTCACTTTTAAATGGTATAATGTCACTAAAACATTAAAGCAACACAGTAAATGAGAATTCCAAGCTCAGAGTATGCCACATTCAACACAGCAGGCGCAGAGCTTGCAAAAACAACAGCCCGTTTTAGATCGGTCACTTAGATGCCTTAATAAATAAACCATGGTCTTCCTCAAATATCTCTCGCTGTGAGGAACCAGGATTAAAGCCGCACCGATGTTGTTTAGACGCCTCCCTCCTAAAAGGGGTCGTCTGCGTCCGTTTATCAGTTATGGCTCACGACCACATAAACCACATCCAATCACAAGGTCAAGGGGAACAAAGCTACCGCTATTCTGTTCTTTCCCTCACACTGCTGATGAAACAATGACTGCAATGGTAAATAAATACAGTTCTGAGGCATTGGTTAATGAAACATTAAAAAAACAGATTATAAAGCAAGAACAACACCAGAATTAGTGTGAAATGGGAACCAGAAACGGAATTAGCATTAGACTCACCAGAATCAGAATTAGGATCTAAACCAGAATTAGAACCAGACGCACAAGCAGAGCTCGGAAATCAAATCAGGATTCACAATGAATCAGAACCAGAATTATAATATGAACCAAAATTAGAATCAGAACTAGAATTAAAAACTGAGAACTCAGAAACAGATTCAGTCACCCCTCAGTCAGACACCTCAGGCCCCACCGGGACTTAAACCTGGGTCCCTCCAGTGAAACAAAATCTAAATAAACTAGAATTACATCCTGCACAAAAAATGAAAGTTAGAAATTAGAATCAGAAAGAGAAATGGAGTCAAAACTAAAACCAGAAGACAAATAACTAACTCATTCATCCATTTTCATACCTACTTAATCCAATTCAGGTTCCCGTGGAGCTGGGGCCTAACCAGCAGCACAGGGCACATGCACTTAATCACTCAGACTGGAACACTTTAGAGACGGAAATTGATTTTTGGAATGTGGGAGGAACCCCATACAGACATGGAAAGAACATGCAAAATCCACACAAAGTCTGCACCAGGGATTGCACTGGATCTCTGGGGCTGTGAGATGACAGTGCCAACCACTGTGCCACCATGCCACCCGATGAAAAATAATGACATCCAGAATTAAAATTAAGAATTGGACTGAGGACCAGATTTGAAATTAGAATCAGAATCAAAGTTGAAACACAGAGCCAGAATTAGAATTGGAACCTGAATCTGAAACAAAATGTGAACCCTGATCATAATCAGAATCTTGATTTAGAAGTCTAATGAGAACCAGAACTAGAAACAAAATTATTAGAATTATTATTCGGATCAGAATTATCATCTGAATCTGAATCTTTAACAATCAAGCAGATCAGTCTTTGTGCAAGTGTCAAACTCTAGGAAAGAGGTTTCATGGTTCTCAAGCACACACACCCACACACACCTACACACTGACACACACACACAAACACTACAGCTGTGTTTAGACTACACATTCACCCACACACTGTATTTCCACAGAAACCATTTGTTCATCAAAACTCGGTTAGATCTTCCATCAGCAGCTCGTACCGTCAGCCTAACCGCTCTCACACACACACTACCTTACCATCCATCCAGCTCCAGCTCCAGCAGAGACTGGGTCTTCTCCGAGTTACACTGCAAACACCACATAGTTTCCCGCTAACACACACTCCCGCAGAGCTCCATGCTGGACCTGAGAGGTCTGGCAGCTTGAAAAATCCAGACCATCACGCTGCTGACGGTACGAGCCGTCCCATTCTATCTCCTTCTTTTCGTCTCTGTCCTTCTCCTGATCTCCAGCACCGCTCGTCAGGAGTGTGTGACGAAAAAAAGGGAGGTGGGGGGAGTGGGCTCTCCGGAAAAAGAGGGCATGTACTGTGTGAATGGAAGGACGGGGGGAGGAGGTGGGACTCGTTCGGGAAGCTCCGATGCCAAGGAAGGAGCCGACGGATGGACGCATGGATGGATTGGAGGGAGGGAGCAGAGACGATTAACTGTAGGTGTAAACCTACTGTAACTGTGGCTAAACAACTCTGAGATCAAAGCTACGAAAAACAGGGAGAGGGGGAACAAAAGGCGAGTGAGGGGTCTGAGGGGGGGCAGTTTGTCCTCCATACTTCAAAGGCAGCAGAGGAATGTTAGTGTGGGACAGCAGACAGAGGGAGAGAGAGGGAAGAACGACTATTAATAGAGGCCTCGGTACACAGGGAGAAAGACAGTAAGGGAGAGAGAGAGAGAGACAATTCAAAACACACACACAAATGAATCCAAAATAAAAACTGAATCACAATCAAAATTAAAATGAAGACAAGAATCTGAAATTCAAATATGAATCCAAAATAAACAACTGAACCAGAAACAGAATCCGAATCTAAATTACACTTAGAATCCAAATCAGAATGAAAACACGAAGCCAAAATAAAAATCCAGAATTAAAATCTGAATTAGGAACGGTTTAGGACTGTAATTTGAACAAGAGTTAGAATTAGAAAATACTGGATCTGAACCAGTTTGTGAAACTGGATCTAAAATGTGAATCCAACATACAGATTTGGGCCAGAATCAGAATCTGAATGAGAATGTGAACACAAAATACACTTTACATGAAACCAGAATTTGAATTAGAAACTGGCTTTTGGTGCAGGTGTGAACCTAAAATCCAGTTGTTGTTTTTTACGTCCTACCATAACGCCATACCATGATGCACCTGCCTTCTGTAAGATGTAGGTTTGCGTGCTCTCCTGCATGCTAAAGCCATGTTGCAGTGATTACACGCGTGGTCTCCAGGCATCGCATGAAGAATTCAGTAGAGTTGATTGGGTAAATCAGACGGGGCTATCTGAAGTGCCCAAGAAACTGGGGGTATTTAGTGAATAATGGCAGAAGAAGCAGAAGCAAGAAAATAATTCCCAGATGGCTGTGATTTTTTACAAGGGCACCTTGGTACGACATCGACCGTCGATGCTAATTAGCAGCCCGGACACAGGAACTGATCTCTTCCTTCAGCGGCACCGTGTCCTAAACTTCAAACGACACGCAGGACCCTCTGCCGGAGATAAAAAATGCAAACATCTAGCACTTTTTCGAGGATCAATGGCAGCAGAGATCTGTGAGCTCGTGGCTGAAACTGTGGCTAATTTTAGCCTGATGTTTCTATAGCAGGAAGCTTCAGCTGTTCATAGTTCTGTATATAAACTGTTTCAGACAGGCAGATGCCACCTGTCCAGCACGTCTTACATTCAGTTAGTGTTCCAACTAAATTAAAACCATGTCTAAACTACACGACCAAAAGTATGTGGACATGGCATAGCATTACCTAGAACAAAGCTCATGTGTTTGGATGTCCACATACTTTTGCTCAGTGGTGTTTTTCACATGCATCGTATTTTTAGAGTGAATCTAAGATCCGCTTGTGAACAGAACAAAATAAAACAAACACATTCCATCAGAAACCACAACCAGCCAGCGTGAAGATGGATCAGACAACGCTCCAGAACGCTTCTGAGGCCACTCCCAATCTCAGTAACAACGCCCTGAAACAGGGCTTAGATCACAGAAAGGGAACAACCGTCCCAAACCTCACCTAATCCGACTGACAGAGTTTCAACTAAAACAACGAACACAGATCCTTCATCCAGAGAAGTCCTGCTGAAGAGACGATTCGTCTGCTTAACGATTGTCTGCTTCATCTAACGAGCAGCCGTTCCTCATGCATAGAGTTTTAATTGGATTTGTTTAATTAGAGAAATAGAGTGCAAACATCATCATGTCTAACTTTATAAAGTAATGAAACTGAATCAGAACAGAATCAGAGCCAGAAGATAAGCAGCATGAAAAGATCGTATCAGAACCGAAAACTAAATCAGAGTCAGATAAATACCAATATCAGACTAAAAAATAAAATAAGAGGTCAAACTAGAAACAGAAACGGAATCAGAACTGAACCAATACTGAGTCACAAGCAGAAGCTAAAACTGAAACTAAATTACAAACTGAATCGGAATCCAAACCAAAAGGGAGCAGAATGAGAAAACAAATCAGAATTCAAATCAAAATTAGAAGCTGAATCAAAATGTGACCTCGCAAAATGAAAGTGTGAAAGTAGAAGAGTCAGAAATAAAATCAGAAACCGATTCAGAACCCAGAAAAGACACAGAACCATAAGTTTAATCTAAATCAATGAACTTCAAGAATCACAATCAGAAAGCCAACAGAACAAAATTCAGACTCATCAGAAACTCATAACCAGAGTTGAATCAACATTGACCTAAAAGCAGAATCTTAATCTAAAATGCAATCTAAATCAGAAACAGAATCAGAAATAAAGAAGAATCCAAATCGGAATCAGAAACTGAACAGAAAAGAAACCAGAATGAGAAATCAAAGCAGAAAGAGTCAAAATCAGAAAAGAAGAATCAGAAATTAAATTAGAAACTGATTCAGAACCGGAATCAGAAATTTTATTTGAACTAATTAACTTAAGAACAAATCATGATTAGAAAGGCCACAAAATAAAAAAATTGATGAAATTACAATCTGTATCAGACACCGAACCCTAACCAGAAGTGAATCAATACTGACCTAGAAGTGGAATCTAAATCTAAATCTGAATCCAAATCCGAATCAAAACGCAAACTGGAAAATAGGAATCGGAAATTGAATTAGAAACCGATTCAGAACTGTAAAAAATAAAAATCAGAACTATCATGCGAATCAGAACCGGAAATGTAGCAGAATTAAAAAACAAACCAGAGTCAGGAAGACAAAAAACAGAAATTGAATCACAAACAGAATTGAACAGATGCTGAGGTTAAAGCAAAATCCAAATCAGAAACGGAACAAAAACGTAGAATGAGAAATCGAAGCAGAAGCTGAATCAAAATCAGAACTTTAATCAATTCAATAATTAATGTTTGAATCTGAATCAGAAGTAGAATGGGGCACCTGATCAGAAATTAAATCACAACAAGAATCAGAATAAAACAGAAAATGTTCAAACTGAATTTGAAGAAGAAGAATCAAAAACCGAAAGCCACGCGTTTCTTTATAAATCCCTGTTTCTGGCCGAAATGTTACCTACGGACATTTCAGACCTATTTTTGGCGTACGTACCGTTTACAAACGAGGCCCCTGGAGTACGCCACTCACACCGACAGCCTCAGCTTGCCAGAGGCGAGGTACGAACCAGGACTCTACCACTACAGGACCGAGCCAGACCGGAAGAGACGTTAAATCATGGTTAAATCAGGGACTAAATTATGAAACTCGTTAGCAGAACGTTCCATGGAGGGCAGTAAGCGGTGGCTGCAAAACTTTGTTTCTCCTGAACCTTTTGCTTTAGAACTGTTAGAAAGATTTCAGTAATACAATAAAGTCACCGGGAAGGATCTGATCTGGTCAGACCGCCGGTCACAGAACGCTGCTGCCTGCGTCTGCTCTGAGTGAGCCGCTGTGCTTAAATAAATATTAGATAGAGCAGCTTTTTTTGGCTGTGTGTCTTTTTTCGCTTTCTCGGGCGGCTGAAAGGTCCTCCTGGGGTCACCAGAGGCACTGCGACGCTTACAGTAATAAACCGCGAGTGGATCAGGACCGACCGGACCGAGTACAGACCTCTAATCTAAACTGGAACTAAACCCTGAAGCTCCAGGAGTGATCTTAATGCCGCTTCAGTTTAAGTTAGAGGTACAAATTCAGGAGAAAATCTCTGAGCTCTCGCCATGGGGCGCCGTGCACACGCCTACGAAAACAGAGCAGAAGGAAAGACGAGAGCCGGAGGAGAAGTGAAATGAAGAGTGGGGCCTGGCCCGTGAGGGACGTCTGAATGTGTTAATGCAAACCAGCAGGGTTTCATCAAAGTTTCTGCTCACAATCCAAGCTTTGTGCTCCAGAGCGGGCCCAAAAACAGGACAGCCGTCGCCCTCTGATGTCATGCGGCGCGTCTCGGATTTGCTTTGCTGGGAAGCGAGAGGAATTTCAGCAGCGCCGGCTGGAAGCAAATTAACCCTCCATGATGTCATGATCCATTACAAAGGTCATTCTTTGGGGAAAGCGCAGGGTCCGGGATCACTTCTGAGGGCCAAAACACACAAACGATGGGAGGTTCCCTGCCCCATCTGGGGACCGTTCTGCCACTAAACAGGACGTGAACTGTCATTATTAGACGACCCTCTGATGGTAAAAGCTCAAACACGGTGCAGGAACCACGAGGATAAATGGAAGGTACCGAAAACTAAACTTCCTAACATGAGTCCCACCTAGCCTTATGACTGATGGGAAAAAAAAGAAATGGGTCAAAAACAACAAATACAAAGTATTATTACCCAAGTACCGTCCACACAAAAACTATTTTATCACTAACCCACACGCTCAGGTCCAGGGTTACTGGCAGGTCCATGGGGGTCACTAAAGAGGGGGTTTTTCAGGACCTCCCCTGAACAAATGCCATACGTACTCTAAATAACAGCAAGTAAAATAATAAAAATAAATAAATAAACAATAAAATTTCACCAATCAATACAGAAAAATAACTCCAAAAAGTATTAAAGACATAATATGAAACCAGCCAATTATCTGACTCATTTTCATCATGAAGCTATTTTAAAAAGATACATAAAAAACGTTCAAATATATCTAATTCCCACTAAAAAATTCATATAAAACCAGCCAAAATCTAATTTAATTCCTAAATATAAATAAATAAAAATATCAAATGCACTCTTTAATCAACAAATAAATAATGAACCAACCACAACACAAAAACAATATAACTTTTATTAAAATAAATTATTATTAAAATTCTCAAACACTAAAACAGTAAAACCAGCCAATAATTGTATTCAATTTAAAAAATTTAATCGCCAATTTCAGAAATTTCAGATTTATTCCTTTCAAAACATCTGAAACCCTGCCAAGCATAGTTAATATTATTCAAATTTAATTAAAAAATATATTGATCTTTAATCAATTTCTTTTCATTGTTGTGTTGGTATATTTTGTAGTATTTGTTGATTATATTTATTTTATTAAAATGTATAAATTTATTAAACCACACAAAAATATTTTACATCCAAAACTAAACATTAAACCAGCCATTTTATTTAATTTAATTCAATAAAGATTAAGTAATCAAAAAAATCTGATTTATTTTTGTAAAGTAATATTATATATCAATCACAAAACAAAACATTACACAGCCATAATTGATTTAATTCACAAATTTTAATCAGCCAAAAAATATCTGAACTACTCTTTAAAGAATATTATAACCATCAAAAAGTCAATGTTAATTTCAGTCAAGTAACAGTTACTGTATTAATATCAATTAATTTTGATTTATATACTAAAATCAAAATAAATTATATTACATACATATATAAAAAATAAAATTAAATAAAATAATAATAAAAATAAATATTAAAATAAAATATTAAACCAGCCAAAAATCAGATTTAATACCAAAGAGTAAAATATAATTGGATTTTATTTCTGCAAACAATAGATTACTACACTCAAAGAAGGCATCTTGTCAGAATAAAATGATGTGTTTCACAGTTGTTACCCATTATGATCTATTTTCTTATATATATAATATAATATATAAATTAAATTATCAAGTGTTTACAGATATGAGTCATGAATCGGTTACTCATCATCACAGAAGCAAATCCAGAGACTTGTGTGTCCCATGGATAGGAAAAACAAACACAAAGCCCAGCAGGGTCACGTTGATGGCAAGCATACCAACAAGCACGCCACACACACACCACACACACACACACCCCCACACACACCACACAACACACACAACACACACACCACACACACACACACACACACCAGAGTGTGCACAACTCCATCTGCTGATCCTCTGCTTACACTGCACTCCACGGAACGTTGTTAATGGAAAGCACAGGTAAGATTCGGATCGCGCCGCACTGCCTCATCGTTACCTACGACTTTACCCTGTACCCGCCCTCGTACCCCAGGCCCCCTCTGCCAGTGAGTAAAGTGATTCTACTACATCATTGCAGTCATAAGGTCGGCATGATGAGACTTAATATATTATTTTTTAATGAACATTTCTCTTTTTTTTTTTACTAAACCCCCTATTCTCTCTGAGTTTGGCACGTCCAAATCCCCAGCGGGAAGGGTTTTAAAAGAGAAGGGCTGTAGATCCAGTGAGTGCCACCCCGCACCTCGTTCCCTTCGCCCGCCTCGCTCTCGTTCTCACTTCTATTTTTATCCATCTATTATTTTGGCCTTTTTTACATATGGAATTATAATCAGGCAGCTAATGAAGCACAAATCAGGGTCTTGGCACACTGCAGCTGCCGTGAGGGTGCATGCTGCAAAAATGAAGCAATTGCTGCTCGTGGTCAGGAACCTCGTTTTTGTAACTCAATTTTTGTCGTGATGTTGAAGGCGCACTTAATAAGCAGGTACACCTGTACAGGTATTTATATGGCACATCTGTGAGAGATAAGAGATACTCCGGCAACTCAAAATGTTGGAGAATACGTCAGCAACACCAGCGCTGGTGCAGTTTTGCGTAGTCATGTATCCACTTTTGTTTTTCTTAATCAGACACTAGAGGTTTATCCATGTCCCTGGGACGTTCCATGTCCCATTTTTGTCATGAATATAAGAGGTCTATTAAAAACTATATCATATTTCTAAAGGCTTTGCACAAGTATGTTTCAATTAAGTAGAAGAACTGGTGTAATAAATGGCTGAAGCTGCAGTTTGTTGGACTAAAATGCAGTCAGAGTGTTTGAGTCGATGATAAGTTTGGGTTAAATATCAGGATTTACTGCATTACTGCAGCATTTATTTAAAAAATCTAAAGAATTTTGGCCATTTTGGTTCCTCGTGTCTGAAAATGTTTTGATTCTGTGATTAGCTAAAGATGATGAGGTCATTTGTATGTTCTGGGCCCTCAGTGACATGGATCTGTACCTCTCACCCTCAATAAAAGACGTCCTGCTTCAAAAACTGATTTAGAAAATCGTTTTAAAGAAATGTTTTAAATTTAGTATCATGTACTTTTATACTTCTGCCTGAGAAAATATATAAACAACTTATACTTTGATTCTTACTTCCAGTGAGAAAAGAACTTGCGTTCTCCTACGTCTGATCATCAGTTCATTAAAATGTCCTGAAACTTTTTTTAATATAGTAAAAGAGTTTAATTCATGGATTTTGTAACATTTATCAAATGCTCAGAGCGCTCAAACCAGGACGCAAAAAAGGCTTTATGCTTTACGCAAAACCAAAAACGCACAAAAAGAAGCTTTTTCAGGACATAAAAACACCTACAAGGCCATTAAGCAAACAACCAAATGCATAAATGAAGTACAAAATCAAACTGTACAAAAATGGACATCAGTGCGCCCTGACTGTCCTGTGTCTCCGTTTCCTGCATGCAGAACTGAATCAAAACAGGCAGGACATCATTTTATACCTTCTCTACCAACTTCTACCTGCTCTATCAACACCAAACAAAACCAGCACAGCGCTGAACCCAGGACACGTTCAGAACCAAGTACCATTACCAGAACGAGGGTTAAACGAGGGCTACGCTTTCTGGATGAAGCACAAAAAGAAGACAACGGTAAAGCGATAATTATGCATCCCAGATCGTCCTGATGTTTCTCATGACCTCGTTTTCCCTCCTCACACCGGTACTGAGAGATTTTCTGCTTGCTCGACATTTAGAGGAGCTGCAGCGTCAGCTTTAACTTTTGAAAGGAAATCCTGATGTTTCCCGTTTCCTCAAAAACCTGCCTAATGTGTAGTTATTTAATCATGCTAAAGCAGCGCCACAGTCTCCTTTAACCCCGAAAAGATCAGCGTTCCTACTTAAAGGAGGACGCCACGCCCCTCCTGCTCAAGTATGAATGGAATTCACTGACTCAGGGCTTCTCAGAATAAACACGGCTGCTGTAAAACAGGCTCGGACCGAAGGTGCTCTGGGGATCAGCCTGAGATGCTCTTTAGGAGGCTTGAAGAAGGTTATTTTGGTCTGTGCATCCATCTTCTGCTACTCATATACAGTTTATGGCCAGAAATATGTGCAAACATCTTATTATTCTATTGCATCACACCCTTTCAATCGTTTGCACATCTGAGTGTGCACAAAAAGTGTTGCAATCTCACCATGTACATGTACAACGATTAAAGGCGTCCACAAACTTTTGGACACACCGGGAAAGCACTAACTGGACTGTACCGATATCACATGTGGGCTGTTAGAGGATTAAAGAAAACAAGGCATGTTTTATCAGACCGAACACACACACAGGTTCGCCCAAAAACAAAACACCGAGCCCCGGTGGAGGGACACGCCATCCGTAAACACCACGAGCAGGATGGACAGCGGAGCCCTCGGCATTTCTGCACAATATCAGCCAAAGCAAAATCTGATTTTCACACCAGTAGTCCTGAAAGTAAATAAACAGGATTTAATTCATCCAACCAAATAAAGATCTTTCATCAATTATGGAAAAGGGATCGATCAGAATCTAGGGCATGAACTCGGGAGATTTCTGAGGTGCTCAGGAAAAAGCGTCGATGCTCATCAGGCTGGAAAATGGTTACAAAACCATCTCTAAAGAGTTTAAACCCCACCAATTCACACTCAGACAGACTGTGTACAAATCAAAGAGATTCAAGACCATTGATCAAGGTTTTATCTAGGTTTTTTCCAGCAGCAGCTCCAAGAGAGACATCTTACCAAATTTAGGAAATATTTGTACAAATGGCATCTTTTACCCACAAAGATTGCAGCCTGGCTTTGAGCACTTAATGTCTCCCACAGGTGACTTTTGTTTTAGATTTTTTACACTCACAGAAAGGAACTGACAAAGCGTTCAGCTTCACTTATCATGCTTGGTAATAATGTCAGAAGAGTTAACTTAAGCCTTAAACATTTGTTTGTTTGTTTACCAAAAAGACCGTCTGCCTTTCTCTGTGTAAATTATAAGTCACATGTGTACTGAGGCTCTGTGGTCTCGATTATGGCTTTAATTAAACGTCGTGCTGCCAAAATGAGGCACGGTGATGAATTGATCGGTGCTTGGAGTCACGGAGCGTCAACAGTAAAACCTTAACGATAGTTAATCTCTCCTCCCCTTGGGCGTCATCGCTGTCCACTTACTGAATCCATCATTTTAAATTCAAAGCCCTCTGCAGAGTTTCACCGTTTCGGGACATTTCATAAAGATCTGAAGCCGCAGCGGCAAAAACTTTATGAAAATATAGTCTAACCTCGTTATCTCGCCCCTCGTTACCTCACCAACCTCATCTCCCAGCACCTGGGATGGCAGGGCGGAGTTCCCTCCGTGCATTTTCCCTCGAAAAGCCGCCAAACTCGCCTCTCACCCTCGATAGCTTAAAATGAGACAAATGTCCTGACAGTAACGAAATTCTACCTCGCCAGTAGGTGGCGCTTTAATCCTACTTTAATCTTGTAACTCCGGATGATGTTCGTCCCCTGTCGGTGATCCGAGACGTTCTGTAAGGAGACCGGTCACTGTTTGAATGGGACTGTAGTACAAAAGCCCCGCCCCCTCATTAGAGAGAACCAATCGTCATATTAGTAAACGTGTCGGAGAGGGGGGCGGCAAGTCTCGGCCCCTTTGTAGTGGCGGGATGCGCATGCGCAGAAGCCAGCATAAGCTTAAAAATCTGATTTTTTGGTGTTATTTGAACCCGACAACGCAAGTATGTAATGTAATTTTTGTCAGATTATACCAGCGATTCTAAATCTGCATTTTAAACGTTCATTTCTCTTTCCGTTTCGGATATATTCAGACTCCCCATTCAGAGAGATTGGAGTCTGGTCTTCTACGGCTGGAAATAACGGCCCGGTGGAGTTACCAAGATGGAGGCGGAGGGAACGGAGTTATCTTATAAAGACTGTTATTCACTGCAGACCGGACTCTCAATCATCAGTCACGGACCGTTTCTCCAATTTGTGTAAATGAACAGAAGCTGTACACGTACGTACGTGTTTATGTACGTTGTAAATGTGATCGTACGATCACGAGGTCTGCTCAGGTATGATGTCACTGTCTTTTGTTTTGTAACCTCGTTAAGTCGACAAACTGGCCTCTCCCCAAAAACAGCCACGAACCAGACGTGGGAGGAGAGAACGAGGTTAGACTGGACATGTAGAGGAAACACTGCGTCGTTACTCGGCCCCGGACTGGTCGACCAGCAAAGATCACTCCAAGAGCAAGTGTAAAAGGAACCCAGGGTAACATCTGACCAGCTAAAGGTCTCTCATTCTGGCTAATGTTAATGTTCATCAGGAGAACACTGAACAACAATGGTGTGCATGGCAAGTGTGCAAGGAGAAAGCCACTGCTCTCCAAAAACAACATGTGGACGAGACCAAAGCAGAACTTTTTTGGTTTAAATGAGAAGCTTTACGTTTGGAGAACAGAAGACACTATCCTATGTGTGAAACATGGTGGAGGTTTCACTGTTTTGCTGCATCTGGGCAGCAATGAATTAATGAATAATGAAGTCTGAATTACAGCAGCAAATTCTAAAGGAAGATATCAGGACATCTCTAAATGTTTATGAACTGAATCTAAAGAGCATGTGGGCCATGCAGCAAGTCGTTCTATCAAAGAACAGATAAAGAAGAATAAAGATAAATGTTTTGGAACGGCCCAAGTCAAAGTCCTGACCTTAATCCAATGAGATCGACTCCAGTTGAGAGACTGTCCTTTGTGAGCCACATACTTTTGGCTCTGTACTGTCGTTAACTCAAATAATCTCGGCCCCATTGTGGCTGTCCGCGGGTCAGGAGATTAAAGCAGCTCGTTCTTTACCGGCAGAGCCCCGAAGCCAGCAGAAGGACCGAGGTCATGAAAACTGTACTTCCTGCAGAGCAGTAAAACCAAAGTCAGGCCCCGATCCGCCCAGCCGTTACTCCGAGCCCCTCTCATCTTGCTCTAACAAACTGCTCTGTACATGGCGTCCAGCACATGAGGTCATCAGCCGAGCGACCCGAAGTCTGCAAGCGCTTCAGAAGATCAATGCATGTTCATTACGAGACGTAAGCTAAGGCAGCTTGTAATGAGCTGTATCCATCACAGCGTGGACAGGATGTACAGACTTTAATGGGGGGATCTTACAGGGTCTGACGTGCTCCGGGGTCAACCCTGTGATCTCAGACTCCAAGTTCAAACCGCTGGAATGAGGGTGAGGCCCAGCTCTGTAAATGAGGCAGTGCCTATTTTCTAAATTTCCTCCATTCTTCTGCCGAAATCCAACATAAAACATGTGTATGCAGTGCACCCCCTAGTGGAAAGAAAAGTATTCAGTATCACGCTTATAGCCCTAAATGCAAAATATCAGATTTTATGAGGGGATCCAAAAGTTTAATTTGAATGCTTCAAATAAATTTTATTGTGAAACTGGATGGAATTCAAATTTTTATAGTGAAAAAAACCATGAACATGTTTTTTCCTACATCCAGAAGAGGGCGCTTCAGGGTTTAAAACGTCAACGTAAACATTTTAACGCCCATCCGATCAGCATCCAGCCGCTTTAACGTTCAAACTCTTAAAAATTACAATAGGAAACAAAAATCGTTCCTTCATGTCTTCATGCTCTCCATGAAAGCATCCCTCCCTTGGTGCAGGGCTTGGCACATTGAGGGCACAAAACAAGGTTACTGGGCATCTAGAGCCTCGAGAGGCAGGGATTACTGATTAAGATCTATATTATTTTGGTCAGATAATCTCTAAACTGAACTGCAAACAGAGCAGGATCAAGATTTCACAGAAAAACTAGTTTTCAAAGTCTGGATGGTGTGTTTTCTCCCCACTAGATGTCGCTAGAGCTTTACAGCACAGCTGTGACCTAAAATATCCGTTTCTGCATCTCCAGACAAAAATCCCTCAGAAATAAGAACCCTATTTCTTATTTATTTGCACAATAAAGCATCTACTAACAAAACAACACGGGACATCACTGCAGTGCACGAAAACGAAACCATGCTTCAAGATTAAAATGAGATGGAAGTTGAAGCAGGGAAGATCAGCCATCATTATAAACCAGCACACATTTCACACTCACATTACAGCAAACTTCTTTCAGTGCAGGAACTTTTCTGTACGATGACCTGCTCCTACAGAAGGGTCACATTCACGGATGATTTGCCACCCCCTGCCCCTCATGCCCTAATCAGCACATGCCCACACACAAACCTAAACATGGCATCATGAACACTTAACCTTTAGTTTAACGACTGTTTTCATGCAGCAGATCGATTCCAGCTCTGCACCCTCACCCCTTACCTGCTCGTTAATGAAGAGCGAGGGGTAAATCTCCCACCGGGGGTCAGTGCCACGCTGGCACCCAGCCGTTTCTGCCCAGCTGGAGTCTCACTAACCTCCACACCGAATCTGGTGCCTCTAATAACCAGGACTTTGGTCACACTGACACGAAGTCTTAAGAAAAGTAAATAAGAGATGTTTCATGTATTAAATTGAAAACCTACTGAATGTAAAACAATGACCTGCAAAGTCTGGCTTGTGCAAAAGTTTAGGTCTTCTATTGCACCATGACACCGATATGCAACAATACAGGGGTGTTCTGTACAGCATATCAGTGCTGTCAAACTACAAGTATTTAATGGCATCATTTTACCTTTCTTGCATTTGACACTAAGGAAAGTTGTGTTTCCATATTTACAGAGCCGTACGAGTGGCCACATTCAGCCACTTCCTTCACACTATGCCCTTACACTTCTTTTTGCCAATCATTAACGCCAAATTTTCAACCCATTTTCCACACATTGAACGAGACATTCGCTGCGCTGTACCACCTCTTCTCAATCTATGAATCCTGTTGCAGGTATTTATAGCCCGGTCATCCTCATACAGCGCCATCTGCAGGAGCCTGAAGTTACTACCACCTTAAACAGCTGTGTTAATACATTTAACTAATTTGAGCAATGTCTTTAGTAGCTTCTTGTTCTTAAACAGCCATATCTAAAAGCTTTTCTCATAGCCCGCAAGGTCAAATTATTGCTGTGTCAAGCTAAAAAAAACAAAAATAAAAACAAAAGGAGACTAGAAATGGGTTAAGAACGGTCTAACTTATTATTAATCTCAACTAGGGGACGCAAAAATGGGGCGATGCTTCGTCTGCCTAATCGGATTAGGAATCCTTGATTTTTATATCAAATGTAATTCCATTTTTGAGCACCAGATGGTGCACATCCCGTTCTCAGTGATAATCCTATGTTTATTTTAATTTCATGCGACTAACGTTTCTTTTCATTTAAATTTTTATACAAGAAAAGTACATTATGTTGAATTGTTATTCTTCAGAAATAAAAAGACATGTTTTCAGCTGTTTAATTCTATATAAGATATGGTGAAGCTACAGTAACAAAGATAGGATAATGCCTTTATTGTCACTGTAGAATTATACAATGAATTTGGTATTGCTTCTCCAGAGCAGTGCAAATATGCATGGAAACAGAATAAGACAGTCAAACACACTTAAAGATTAGTACTGCACACACACACACACACACACACACACACACACACACTGCACTGCAGCACCATGAGCTCATCCATCACGCTCCACCCCCTCCACTCACGTGCCCTTACATAACTTATGCAGTCTGCACTCACACAGCAGAGCACAGCAGAGCAGAGAACCAAACACAGAGAGAGTACACAGAGTGTGTGCTCACTTATTCGTACATCCTAAGCGCTGCAGATCTGCCAGCTGCACATTCACCGAGCCGCTGACCTCCTCTCAGATCCGTCTAAAGGGCTCACGCTGATGGAACCAGTTTGAGACGACATTTCGGGACAGGTTTAAGAACACAACTCCGCTGCTACATGATACGTGCACTTGGTATAAACAACACCAGGTCGGGGGTATTGTGACAAATCTCACAGGGTGCATGGCGGGAACGAATCCTGGACAGGGCACCCGTTTATCGTTGCAGAGTACCGACACTAGAATAGTATCACGATGCCTTGCCATTAAAATCAGAAGAATATCTCATTTTATTAGCACTTTAAGAATGCCTGTTTTACAGTCAGAGTTATTTCTGAGAGTTGCGTCAATGTGCCACAAGGGGGCAGTATGTGCACTGTGCTTCCTCTGCCCATCTATGCTCTGTATGGTTGGGCCCAGACCTCAAACCCATCAAACACCTTTGGGATGAACAGGCAAGAATCCCCACAGTCACAGTCTAAAATCTTGCAGAAAGCCTCCATATTAATGCCTATAGAATTAGAAAATGGGACGTCATAAAAGCTCCTGTAGGTGGAATGTGGAGGTGTCCCAATACTTTTGTCCATATAGTGTACATTTCCACAAGATCTTTCAGTGACTGCAGATTTCGGGGTTCGAAATGAGAAGGAACGTAAAACAAACAAGACGCTGGTGCAGTTAAGGCACGGAGATACGAGGACGCGATCAAACAAAGCATACAGAAAGCTGAACGGATTCAAGAAGATGGAAAGAATAACGAACGCCATTTACTGAAATATCAAGGATATGGCAACACCTTGTTAAAATTACTGGACTTGGCAACATTTAAAATATTTGTTTACATGTTTATTTTCTACTTTTTACATGGCATTACTTCAGTCATTATTATTTAATATGTTTAATATCTTTGTTTAATTATTTAATATCTTATGTTTGCAATAAATGCAAGTTGTGTATTTTCTGCTTTTATTTATTTATTTATTTATTTATTTATTTTTATTGAGGAATTTGGTAAAGACATTAGATTAGAACATTTAAATAGACACACTAAAAAAACTCACAAAAAGTCAAACAATAATAAATAAACAAAAAAGTACCTAAACAGTAACCCCTTAAAATACAAATAAATATCTATTTAAAAATAAATTAAATAAAGTAAATAAATGAATAAATAGGAAATAATTACAATTATATTAACAAAAAATAATTTAAATAAATAAATAAATAAATAAAAGAAGGAAAAAAAAGATAAAAAAAAAAACTAAAATGTGACCTTAAGACATTTTGATCAAGTGACGTTTTCTATGATTTCAATTGGTCGAAATATTTAATAAATGCCTGCAACTTCACAACAATCACAACAATATGCACTCTTTCATTGGAAAATGTCCCAGCTTCAATAATTTAACATATTTACCATATAAACCTCATTAATAAATGAATAAATAAAAAAATAAAAAAAATTAAGTTAAATTTTTTTAATAACCACTAAAAGAAAAAAAACGTTCAATAATCATTATCGAGGTAAAATGTGATATTGATTTGAGGTCAAATCAGCCAGCACTACCATATAGACAAAAGTTTGTGGACACCCCTTATACCACGTAGTGTACATTATAGGGTGTTACTGTACAGTTCAGACACACACACACACACACACACACACACACACACACACACACACACACACAAAGAAAGAAAGGGAAAGAGGGAAATAGAGATGCTGTTTCCCTTTTCCTGTATAATACATACTGTTAAAAGCAAGTGTTTAAGCTAAAACCAAATTCTTCAGATGGAAAAAACACCGATGTAAAATGCAGCCTTTGTCCATTCTTAATAAGCTCTGCATCTTACATTATAATGGCACTAAATATTTTTTGAGGTTAATAAACACCTCCAGACTTGTTTTCATCAGAAAGTGTTTGAATCATAAAAGAGGTTCGGCCTAAAAGACGCAGCAAACTCAACAAAACTCACCGAATCCTCCTGCAGTCGATTCAGGGTTGCCAGATCATCACAGAGTCATCATGTACCGACAACAACCGAACCCGGACGACCTCGTCACCCTTTAAGCACCGCACGTTTCCCAGGTAAAGGGAAGCCAGAGGTTCCAGATGTGACCTTGTTAAAGTTTTGCGAGCTGACTCGGAGTGAGCACCCGACACCGAGAAGCTCAGGCGTGTTAAATAAATGATTCTCTGCTCCGTCAGATCGGACCGGATCAGGTTACCCGAGTTCTATGGTGTCAGCGCTAATGCTGCACGCTATCTGCAGCCGGACTGAGAACCGTTTCGGCTGCGACGAATCTTCCTGACACTTGAGCTTTCCACCCAAATTCCCCTGATAAACCTCCAACCTCAGCCCTCATCAGGAGGAGAGGAAGCTCGGAGCAGAGCGAGAATCATTTCCAAAAGAAATTATAAAGATCAGAGCCAGCTGGAGGGAACGGCACCAAGCGTTTCCGCACATTAGAGCATTTTTTGTGGACATTTTAGACGGCCTGGTTCCTCTGGCTGAGCTTAGCATGTTCCGTCCGTGTCTGTTTGGGTTTCCTTCAGAGGTTTCGGTTTGATCCTGCATCCCAAAAACGTGCCTATAGGTGGATTTTTGAGTCTAAATGATCCCTTGTTTCGAGCGATGCCCTGAGACGGACCTATGAGATCTCATTTGTTCCATTTCAGCCGAGTTTTGATACAGGTCCAGCGCTTCAGGCCAGAGTATCAGTGATTTTAAACCTGGGTGAAAGATCTGACCTTCATTCCAAGCCCCTTATTGGTTTCATTTCAGCCTGATAAAATGTAAATCATTGATCCTGATAACGATCATGCTCTTCAGCTCTTTACCAAGGGTCCTGATTCGACCCCATACCATGACCCCATACCCACCCAAAAAGTCAGATGTTCCTCCTTCACAAGTCTGGGAATGAGAGTCCAAAAAAAGGGGGGTTGGGGTAAGTGTCAGCACCTCTAGATCCTAGCATCGCATCTGGTTGGTCGACCACCCTTTGGGGAGAGTAATAAAGATCTGGATTTTGTACACACTCCGACCTGATTGGGGATTTGTGAAGTCCAAACTCTTTAAAGATGGTTTTGTGACCCTTTCCAGCAACGCCTTTTCTGAGCTCCCTCAGAAATCTTTGTTCTTACCGTGATACACTTCCACATTCGTCTTTAAACAAAGCAGCAGGGCGTCGGCTGACACCTGACGGATCCTCTAAACGTTCATAAAAAGTAAAATACTAAGAAATGATTATGTCTTTAAGAACTGAATATGCAGCGTGAGTTTAAACGTTCTTAATTTTTAATGCGCTGCAGCAAAGCAGAAAGCCTCGTGTAACATTTATGACTTTGTGGGACGATCACAGGTGCAAATCTGCTTCAGCCAATCAGCTCTTAGAAGAGATGATGCAAGGATAAAGAAAGCGAGATACAACACGAAAAGTCAGCGTATTACATCATTTTAGGCAGCAGACAGCATTTATAGACACGCTTATATTGGTCCAACGCATGAGCTCTGTGATTTGTGAGCTCTAAGCGCTCTTAGAATGACATGGAAACATCCAGGAGCAACGAAACTGCTGCGCTATAAGCAGATGGACGAAGCTCTCACACTTTAGAGCTGATTATTTACACATCCCACCCCCTGAAATCCATCGATCGGGTGTTAGATGTTCGCTGTGCAATCACAGATCAGACACGACCACGAGTTACTGTGCAACTCAGAGTTGTTCTTCCTCCAAACACGGCGAGTTGAGTTTTTACCAAAACGTTCTATTTTGGTTTCATCTGACCACATGATATTCTCCCAATCCTCTTCTGGATCATCCATATGCTCTCTGGCAAACTTCAGACGGGCCTGGACATGTACTGGCTTAAGCAGGGGGACATGCCTGCCACTGCAGAATCTGAGTTCCTCTCAGCATAGTGTGTTACTGACGGTAGCCTTTGTTACTTTGGTCCCAGCTCTCTGAGGTCATTCATCAGGTCCCTCCATGTAGTTTTGGGATTTTTGCTCACCGTTCTCATGATCATTTTGGCCCTACGGGACGAGATCTTGTGTGGAGCCCCAGATCGAGGGAGATTATCAAGGGTTTTGTATGCCTTACAATTGCTCCCACAGTTGATTTATTCACACCAACCTGCTTGCCTATTGTAGATTCACTCTTCCCAGCCTGGTGCAGGTCTACAATTTTCTTCCTGGTGTCTTTCGACAGCTCTTTGGTCTTGACCATGGTTGAGTTTGGAGTCTGACTGTTTGAGGCTGTGGACAGGTGTCTTTTGTACAGATAACGAGGTCTAACAGGTTGCATTAATACAGGTAATGAGTGGAGGACAGAAGAGCTTCTTAAAGAAGTAGTTACAGGTCTAAGAGAGCCAGAAATCTTGCTTGTTTGTGGGTGACCAAATACTTATTTTCCACCATGATTTACAATTAAATTTTTTTAAAAATCCTACAATGTGATTTCCTGGATTTTTTTTCTCATTGTGTCTCTCATAGTTGAAGTGTAGCTATGGTGAAAATTACAGACCTCTCTCATCTTTCTAAGTAGGAGAACTTGCACAATCAGTGGCTGGCCAAATACTTTTTGCCCCACTGTAACAGATCCATGAATGAAGCTCCGATCAGCCAGGGATGGTGTTTAATGAGAGACGCCGAGTTTAACACCAGCAAACGCCGTGAAGGAAATCAGAAAGAAGGAGCTGCTGATGCTGTATAACTCTCCCGTAACATTTCTGACTGATCCATCAAACCGAAGAAAGGGCTGATCCAGCATTTTTGGTGACGGGACTCAAACTGATCTTCAGTCTCGTTGCTCTTCAGTTGAGCTGCGGCTCCATTAAGAGTCCGGGACATTTATTTTTATTTTTTTTACGTTTCTCTGAACTTTCCAGCTTAAATCCTGGTTTGTAAGTAAGGGTGATGAACCTCGGCTCATTGGAACCATCAGGCTGCTCATTGATAGCTTCATCTAACAAAATTATTTATAATCTCATTATAATTCATTTCGGTAGGCTTTTACTTGCATAATTATAACCTTACTGATTTGTTATGGCTGGCATCATAGGATTTGTAAATGCATATGGGAGCATGGCATATGATTGCGCCCTCTGGTGTTCAAAAAAAATGCAATTGCATTTTAAAGATAAAAACGAGCAGTTTTAACGCCACTAAGGAACTGTAATGGTTCAATGAAACTGTGCAGGTGTAAGTTTATTATTGGAATTGCCATATCGTGATCTGATACAGGGGGCACAAACGTAAAATGATCCTTTTGGATGCGATACAGACTATAAATTTGGGTTAAATGAATCACAAGAAAGGCTTTTAGATGCAGAATATTAAACTGCAGCAGGATCTTATCAGACAGTCCTAATTCAGTGCAGTTTTAACTCTAATTTATAACGTTATTGCACATTTCCCCCCCTTAAATTTAATCAAATGTGGTAAATCCGAAGCTCAGGCCTCGCACGGTGAGCTATGAAGGCGAATCCGTAAGTTTCTTACCTTCTAAAGAAGCCATTCGGAGGCTGGAGGCACAAGAACTGCCAGTAATCTAAACACAGAGCTTTAAAACGTGACATGCCGGAGGCTTGCTCAAAAATCCATCATCACCCCCCGAAAGCGTTCACACAGCCGCCTCCGGGTACCTCCGGCTGCTTTAATCCCAAACCTCCCAGCGTACGGCCGGGGCGACCCAACGTCCCTCTGAGCGCCGGTGCAGGAACTGAATGGAAATCCAGGTCAGGTCATTCCCAGCACGAGGTTCACGCCCACTCCGGCTCTGGACTCCAAACCCGGATCTGCAGACCTTCCAGAACGTGCAGGAGGATCCCGGCTCTGTCTCCCGCTGCAGCCGCGTCTCTGCCGGCCCCTCAGATGCAGCCATCCGTCTGCGCTTATACATACACCGATCGCAGGTTGCCAGGCAACACCATCACTACTAGACCTGCGGACGACGAGGCTGACGCCGGATTGGTTCAGCCGTCAGAGGTGGGAACCCCTGCATCGGCTGCACCATGATGTCATCGTAAGAGAGGAGAAGTTGTAGAAGGAGCCAAAGGAGTGCCCTGATTACGCAGACGTTCTGCGCAGACGAGTGAATCGTGGATCGTAGCAAATAAGGACTGAATCACTTCTACAAACATCCTCTGTGTGTGGGATTAGGACTCACTGATTCACTGATTCACACACACAGTGACCTGTTTGAAAGTTCACAAAGAAGCGACTCCCAGTCAGTACGAGATGATTCACTGATTCAAACAATGACTGAATGAATGAGAGAGTGACTCTAACGATCAAAACGATACGATTCATTTATCTAAAGACTCAAAGATTCATCACTAATTCACTGAAACATGGTTGTGACCAAACAATTCACTGATTCAAACACCAATTAAAGAACAAATGAAACAAAAATTAAACAAAAACTAGTTGTTTTTTTTGTGAATGAATGATTCACTGTTTCAAACCCTGACTCAAATGTGAGGAGGTGCAAACTTCTACTAACAAAACAATTCATTGATTCACACTGACCAGTTAATTTCAGAAAGAAGCGACTCCCAGCCAATATCAAATGATTCACTGATTCAAAGGCTGACTCAATGAATGGGACAGGAGTGAATTTCTTTAAGAATCAAAATGATTCCCTGATTCACGCACGGATCTGTTTGAAAGTTCAGAGAGAAGCGACTCCCAGCCAATATCAAATGATTCACTGATTCAAACTCCAACTCAATGAATGGGACAGGAGTGACTCTCTAACAATCAAAATGATCCACTGAGAACGAAGGAGTCATTTATCTAAAGATTCACTGATTTAAACCCTGACTCAAAAAATGTAAGGAACAGCAAATCCCTAGAGAATTGAATCTCTTTAACAATCAAAATGACTCACTGATTCACACATAGATCTGCTCAATAAGAGCAAACAAATATGAGTAATTTATTTCACGGACTGAAACACTGATGTGTTGAACCATGGTTGTGACCAAACGATTTACTGATTCAAAAAGAAAAAAAAAAAAAAAAAAGAGAGAAGCAAATCTCAGTCCTGACCAAATAATATATTGTTTCTCACTCACTGAATAAGAGAGAGACGCCTCATGATTTAGAGAGGAGTGAATTTTACTTTACTTATCAAATGACTCACTGATTCACACCCTGATCTGCTCTGTGAGAGAGAATGACTCCCAGTCCTGATCTAAAGATTCAGTGATTCAAACAACAACTCCCTGAATAAGTGAGGATCAAAATCTCTATATAAATATGAAATTATGTACAGATTCAAACGCTAAGTGAACAATTAAGGAACAAATCTCTTTACTTACCTAAGAAAAACAGACTCAAACACTGACTCCCTAACCTTCACTCAAACACAGAAAAGAGTCAATGATGCTCAATGGAAAAGGAGTTCATCTTTGCTGTGAACAAACCCACTCACTGAATAACAAAATGATTCATAGATTCAGCCACAGCCTCGCTAAATAAGGGACGAGGGAATCTCTTTAAATATCAAAATACGTACTGATTCAAACAGTAAGTGAACAACTAAGGAACAAATCTCATTACTGAGCAAAATGATTCACTGATTCAAAAACTGACTCGCTGAATAACAGAGGAACAAATCTCAATCGTGACCAAACCGTGAGGTGATTCAGTAAATGACTCTGTTTTGACTAGGCTGTATGATCAATGTGAATCGACTCTCAGTCAATACCAAATGATTCAGGGATTCAGTTGAATTGGATTACATGGCTATGAAATATGAGTGTGTATACTTCTAATTCCTTAACACTTTATTCTCAGACCTGATCACAAATCAGACTAAATCCTGAAACAGATCACCATCAGAGCCAAAATGAAAACATTTTATTGTTACATACAAATGCAGACGGAGGGTCCGGAGTCTGGGGGCTTCTAAAAACATTTACTTTTTAATGCCGTATTTGATGACAGAGCGGTTTGGTTTCGATGCTGCTGACGTGTAACGTTACTTTTGTTCATACATGGATCTGAGCGAGCTAAAATATGAAGGTCATAAAAAATGGTTTGGGGCCCGAGGGTAAAGTTACCACAAACCTTCCTCATTGAGCACTCACACAGGAAAAAATCCCCTCCGTGTGTGTGTGTGTGTGTGTGTGTGTGTGTCTCACAAGCCTCTTCTCATGGTATAACGTTGAATTTATCCGTCGGAAACCAAATTTGTGGGGATTTTATCCAAATTCCTGCCAAAACAAAAGTCACACGTGTATTTGCTTATGTTCTGCTTTGTTCCGTCCCCATTACTGATCTGCTGCAGCTTAGACAAACATCCACACGTCATGGCACGGCGCCCTCTCCTGGCTAACTGCAGCCAGCACAAAACTTGAACACACACTGGGGTATGAAACTGAGGTATCAGAGCCAAATTTCATTTCCAATTTCCTCAGTCAGAACAGAGGTTAGAAAATGGTAAAAGGGTTTCGCTCCACAGAAGAGAGTCTAACCCTCACTCCTAAGTCCGGTGGAGGAGCTGCAACACTGTGGAGCCTTGTGACTCTCATCAAGTGACTCACCGATTCACACCCTGATCGATTCAGTGAGAGAGAATGATTCTCAGTCCTGATCTAAAGATTCAGTGACTCAAACACCGACTCGCTGACTAACAGAGCATCAAACTCTCTGTTAGCGAGAGAAGAGTGAAAACCAAGAACCACATCTCTCTGATTGTTAGCCGATTCATCAAATGATTCATTGACTCTCACACTGAGTGAAAGAGATGGCAGCGAATACCTTTACCTGAGAAAAACAGATTCAAACACTGACTCACTGAATCTTGGTTGTGAACAAAAGATTCACTGATTCAAACACAGATGAAAGCGTGAATGAAGCTGAACAAAAAAAAGGAGTTGATCTTGGATGTGAAGAAATGATTCACTGAATAAATAAATAAAGAGAGCAGCAAATCTCAGTCATAACCAACTGATTCACTGATTCAGACATAACTGATTTACTGAACACAAACTGAAGACAGGAGTGAATGCCTTTACTTACCAAACGACTCACTGATTCACACCCTGACCTGCTATCAGACTATTTGGAAGGCGAACCAGACAAACAGAAGAACCTGTTTTTTGTACCGGAACTGCATGAGATGAGGAAAGAGAGAGCAGTGTTTGGTAAAAAATCCATTTTGTTCTACAGTTAAGTGCAGTGGAGGATCAGAGACGTTGTGGAACCTTGTTAGGATTCATGGATTACTGGAGACCACAAAGTAACAGCACATGTTCAGGACTGGCAAAGTGGCACATGTTCAGTACTGTGTTGCCTGCCCCCCCCCCCCTTCTCCTTTCCTAATTTCTTGTCTCTTTAGTCTTAACTGCTTTATTTCTTTTTCCTTTTCTTTTAAGCATTTATTGTTTTTTGTCTTTTTCTTTCATGGCACATGCTGTGACAGTGTCTTTGGAACGTAGGAGGCAACCCATGTGGACACAGGGAGAACATGCAAACTCTACAGAGGCCGTGTCTCATGCTCCATACTGAAGAACAGGGTCTGATAACTACAGTGGATGGATGGAGCTCTGAATTCCTAAGCCAAACTCACAGCTCTGTTCCTCACACGGTCACAAGTAACGCCTCGAACCCGATGGAAAAATAAATTCCACGCATTTCCCCCGCTCGCTCGCTCGCTCTCTCTCTCTCACACACACACACACACACACACACACACACGGTTCCACGTACTCATCACCATACACCATGACTCAGCTGTGTCAGAACGAAGCAGCGCCTAAAGCCAAGCCTCCATCCGTTAAACATTCTTCATGTAGCAGTGAGAGGAAGACCTCAGAGCATCACTCAACATCCGTCACGCTGTCGCCATGGGCAACGGCGACAAGGTAACGAAAAATGGCTGAGGCTGCAGAGACCAGAGAGAGAGAGAGAGAGAGAACTTACCAGTGTGATCAAACACAGAGGATCCACCAGCCATAATATATGCTGACAAACGACTAAGGGTATTTGGACTCGTATTTAAACCTTGTACGGGCACTTAAGGGGGCACTCAGGTGGCCAGGTCGCTCTGAGGAACATACCCCAACACTGCAACAGGGAGCTCTACCCAGTCCTGTGAAGGAACTGATTAAGAGAGAACTGTCTCAATATGTATGCTCTTACATGCTCAGATTTCTAATATTCCACCCAAACCTCGCTCCCAAGTCCTCGTTCATCGCTGGGGGTAATCCATACAAGACCGATATAAATAAGACTCTAAGCTGAGTGCATTTCTGATTTCTTTGTTTCAGCTCATGATCTGCTTTCTAAAATCCCTGATCAGGCTTAAGCCTGCTTCGAGGCATAGTTTATTCGAAGCGTTCCTCCTTGCGCCTCTTTATTTATTTATCTTTTACACCTTGCTCTTGCATAACCAGGAGAAATCTGCCATCTGTTTTCCGTTTCTAAAAACAGAAGCGCTTAGCAGAGACGCTCAGAGATCAGATCTCCCTCGCAAGGTGACTGTGAGCAGGAGTCTCACCATCTCATCATCTAAAAGCTGCACAGCACAGGAGGAATTAAAGATTTAACAACAAGGTGGGAATCAATAATCACCTAATGACTAGATACTCTTTCTTTCTTATTCGTTTGGTGTTAGGTGGATCAGGATCACTGTCAAATCAGACCTTTTTCTCGTCTTGAATTTATATTCCAATAAAATCAACCATGTTTAATATTATTGTAAGTCTTAGTCTTTATCCTTCCTTCTTCCTGTCTGTCTTTCTTTTTTATTTTCTCTTTAGCATTCACTGCTTTCTTTCTTTCTTTCCTTCTCGATTGTTTGGTGTAAGGTGGATCAGGATCTCTGCCTTAACTCAGGCTTTTTCTTATCTTGATGTTACGCTCCGAAAACAATCAACCAAGTTCAATATTATCGTAAGTCTGAAGTCTTTCTTTCTGTCTTTCTTTGTAGGAAGGAAGGAAGGAGGCCCAGCTCTGGCACGATTTTACAGCGTGTAATAACAGAGCTTTCACTCCCACGTCTGCTATGAACCGACGAGCAGAACCAAAGCCGACTTCAGAGAGACAGAGCGGCATGACTTTCTGATCCGAGAACAGACAATCTGAGAAAGTCACTCCCAAATACGTACACGTCAAAGAACGGCACAGGGCTCCTGTCCATGCACCCTGGACACCAAATCCTGACCTGCAGCCTCAGGAGTCACCAACCGGACACAGGGACAACACCCAGCCCGGACCTGCTCTAAATTACAGACAGTCGTCCTATTCCTCCCCCTATGTGTCACATCAGTCACAGCACCTACACTTTAGAAACACAATCATTTGTTCCCCGATTTGCTCTACCAGTCGCCTGCGTAACAACACCGGCCAGCTTTAGACTTCAGCACCCAGTCTGGCTATTGTCTGACCCGTCACATAAATACCATTTCTAGCCTCTTTATACACTTTTCAACATCACTTTGGGGCCCAGAGTTGCCTCACAGCCCCAGAGATCCCTGGTTCGATCCCGACCTCGGACTCGATACGACATTAAGTAACAAATGAACAAATAACCAACAGCGCAGATCTGATGCCAGCAGCCCTTCGTACGCACACGCATACAACCAGAAGCTTCTTTGTCTTTTAATAATGAATCAAAACACTTCTAAGCAACAAAACACACAAATCAATACCAAGTACCAATCCGATATCAGCGCTTTTTAAACATGTAATTTAAATTCTTTATCCCACACAGCAGCTAACACGAGGCTGTAACTAAAGCAA